>BMAO01025257.1:0-136256 GCA_019973975.1 Trichonephila clavata
GCTTAACAAATTTCAAGTATATGGGTCTAACAATTAAAAACAGGAATTTTTTTCTGTAACTCCTCTTGACCCCTCGCAAACATCTTTGGGGGTCAATTTTCATCTTACTCTTTGTTAGAGGAACTCTATTTCATGAAAGGAACATGCCTACCAATTTTCAAGCAGGATGATCAAGTAGTTTAAAAATGGAAATATTTATCGCTTACGCCTCTAATCTCCCGAAATTAAACAGAAGTTGATATTCGTGAAACCCATTTTGTAGCGGTTCTCTACTTTACGAAAGGAATCTGCTTATCAAATTTCAAGAATGTACGTCTAATAGTTTAAAAATGGGGATAATGATCTATAACACCACTTGAGCCCCGCAACGCCACCTAGGGGTCGATTTTCACAAAACACATTTTGTAGTATATCTCTATCCTATGAGAGGAATCTGCTTATCAAATTTCAAGACTGTACGTCTAACAGTTTAAAAATGGGGATAATTGTCTATAACGCCACTTGAGCCCCCGCAACGCCACTTCTGGGTCTGTTTTCACAAAACCCATTTTGTAGGGGAATTGCACTCTATGAAAGGAATCTGCTTAGCAAAATTTGAAGACTGTGCGTCCAATTAATTAAAAATGCAAAAAAATTATCAATAACGCCCCTTGAACCCCCGCAACACCACCTAGGGGTCGATTTTCACAAAACACATTTTGCAGTGTATTTCTATCCTATGAGAAGAATCTGCTAACCAAATTTCAAGACTGAGTCTAATAGTTTAAAAAAAGAAATAATTATTTATATCTGCCCTTAACCCCGCAACACCCCTTGGGGGTCAATTTTCTCCAAACCCGTTTTGTAGCGGATATTTACTCCATGAAAGAAACATTCCTACCAATTTTCAAGCAGGTAGGTCAAATAGTTTAAAAACGAAAATATTTATCTATTACGCCACTTATTCCCCTGCAACACCACTTAGAGGTCTGTTTTCACAAAACCTTCTTATAGCTGTTCTCTACTCTATGAAAGAAATATCTTTATCAAATATAAAGACTGTGCGTCTAATAGTTTAAAAATGGAAATAATTATCTATAACGCCCCTTAAGTCCCCTCAACGCCACTTGGGGGCAATTTTCACGAAACCCATTTTTAGCGTATCTCTACCCTATGAGAGGAATCTGCTTACTAAGTTTCAAGACTGTACGTCTAATAACTTAAAAATAGGAATTTATAACGCCCCTTAAACCCCCCGCCCCCGCAACACCCCTTGGGGGTCAATTTTCCCAAAACCCATTTTGTAGCGGATATTTACTCCAGGAAAGAAACTTGCCTACCAATATTCAAGCAGGTAGATGAAGTAGTTTAAAAACAGATATATTTATCTATTACGCCCCTTAATCCCCCACAACGCCACTTAGAAGTCTGTTTTTACAAAACCCGTTTTGTAACCGATCATTATTCTACGAAAGGAATCTATATATATCAAATTTAAAGACAGTGCGTCAAATAGTTTAAAAATGGAAATAATTATCTATAACGCCCCCTAAGCCCCTGCAACGCCACTTGGGGGTTGATTTTCACCAAACTCATTTTGTAGCGGATCTCTACTCTCTGAAAGGAATCCGCTTACCCAATTTCAAGATTGTACATCAAGTAGTTTAAACATGGAAACAATTATTATTAAAGCCCTTAACCCCCCGTAACGCCCCTTGCGTTTCGAATTTCGGAAAATCCGTTCTTAGCTGATGTCTACTCTATCAAAGGAACATGTCTACCAAATTTCAAAGATTTCGTGATTAGTCAGTCAGTCAGTCAGTCAGTCAGTCAGTGAGTGAGTCGCTTTTCTCCTTTATATATATAGATAAAGCTTTTTAAATTTCGTTCTGTTTCTGAGTAGCATAAAATCATCTTGTTTACTATAAAAAATGATGTCAATATTTTCTCTTTTTGGCATTCTAAGGTTATAGGATTTATAATATAAAATAAACTTAAAAAACAGGTGTTAAAAAGTAATTTTTTTTCCACTGAAAGGGAAAAAAAATCCGCATTCCGACATCTCTTCAAATATTGTGATGATTTATTACACTGAAGTAACAATCTCATTTCAACACTAATTCAGCTCGTCAGAAATTATAACTCCCCAGCTAAAAAGGATTCAATTTTAAACTTCATACCTGATACAAATAATAAACAAGGTAATATATATATTCTATAAAATACTATAATACTCTTTAAATTGGTTCCCTTTCTCGTTTTTCCTCATTCTTCTTTTTTGAATAATTCTGTCGCTTCTTTAAACAGAAAAGTGTAGTTTATGAGAAAAAAACTTCATTTTAATCAAGTTATTCTTGAATGGACTTATTCTCCAATTTTGTCAAGTTTTAAATCTGCTATTAAAAATTTTTCCCTGTCTCTCGTATTTATCAACTATTATTTCGTGCTGATCGGAAATTTAACTTTAATATCTTGAATTCAAATATCATCATTTAAAGAAAAAAAGAAAAATATTGAATAAAAATGACATTAAAATGAAACCAGCCATTTCTAAGCCGATCGATAAATTCCCATATTTATTCCCACACGCTACCACGTGTATCAGTCGGCGAAATCTTTTCTCGCGAAGAAAGTAACCCACTTCTGTCAGGAGAAGGTATCCATTTGGCGTAAATTTAATGATGCGATGTCGCCAAGTTCATCTGCCAAGGAGTTTTCGGGATGCGAGATCTCTCTCATTCAGATCCGAGACAATGGCATCTCTAGGGATGCTGCTCTCGCGCGCTCTCGTCTTGTTGGCTGGGATATCTCTCTCGATGGCTTTTCCATCCTTTCCAGCAGATACAGAAAAAGTAATTTTGGTGCTAGTAGATGGTGTGCGGTGGGATTATTTGAATGATAGTTCATACAGTGGATTTCACAGAATGGCAAGTAATGGTGTGAGAGCGGAATATGTAACACCGGTTTTTCCATCCAACTCTTACCCAAATTGGTATTCTATAGTCACAGGTAAGTTTTAATGCAAATTAACTCTCTATTTTTTTAAGGAAAATATTTTTGTATATGTTTTTTATGAATGACATCTATATTGCGAAGAAGAATATGCATATTAAGTCATCCTCATATTTTTTAAAAAATCTTTCAGTATTTTTATCATGTATGTATTTAATTTTTTGAATGTAATTTTTTTAAAGTTTCTGGATTTCATTTTATCTATATATGTATTTAAACAAATGATTAATAACAAAAATATTCAATTAAATTAAAAACGTCATAGTAAGCATTTTGTGGGAAAACCTTTTAAACGTTATTCAAAATGTTATCTGCTGCCAGCTTCTTTAATTGAAGTGTTTCAAAAATTTATTATATACGAATAACTCCTTTTAACTTAAAAATCTAACAGATTAGAAAGTTAAGAACTTGAACGGCTTACTTTCTGAATTGAATGACATTTTTATTATTCCTCTATAAGTAATGGGTTAATCTATTTATCATTCTTTAGATATATAATTAATAAGATAATAAATTAAAAAGTAAAACTCATTTCAAAAATTCTCTTAAGAGACTTCTGTCTCTCAAAGCTTTTTAACTTAACCTTAACATACATATATTGAATATTTTAATTTGAACAAATTTGGTCATTTCACAAAATTGCACACTCGATAAATATTGCGATAAAGACTTTATCTTTCTCCCTCACTCTCTCGCTCTATTTTTTGATAAAAATATTGAATTACTTAATGCAAATATTAAAAGTGGCCCTTTTGATCAATGTTAATAAAATGATCAATATACTATTATTTACATAAAAAAATGTTTTCTGAACTGCACAAAAATTATTCAAATGCTTAAATTTGAATAATATTTTAGTTGATCTGTAGCAGAGTTATCAAACTCACAGCCCACGGGCTACATGTGGCCAGGCCAGTATATCTGCACACATTAATAAGTAACAAAATATATTAAAATTTCTCCCAAAATAGGAAAGATATTAGCAGAGAAGAGATGTCAAGTGTCAGAATGTAAAAATTAAATTTTTCTTGTTTTTTTATTTATGTTTATTATACTGTATTATTCAAAATAAACTTACATTTCTACAAATATTAATTTTTTTGCTGCCCACTTAATGTTAAAACTTGTTTGCCTGGCCCAAGTTAGCCTTTGAGTTTAATACCTTTAATCTGCTGTATACATATATCAGGACTTCTCAGAACTAAATGCCTATTAAAAAAAATTCATAATATAATATTTATATACCTACCTAAGGAAATTGAACTGTTTTGTTCAAAAATTACATAGACTGAGATAAACATGAAATATATTATTCTTAGAATTTTCCTGCAACGTACTTTGTCAATGCGGAAATTTATAAGAGACTTTTATTAAAAGTATAGCTATAGTTATATTTCTACTATAATTATATATATTTAAATAACGAGACACTTACTATAAAATTAAATAAACTCACATTACTCTTTCTTATCTACAAAAGCACACAATTTATTCCCCTTTGAAATATTTGTTCACACGTCTTCCCATAAATAGCAACATAAGTATTTTCGACATATGATTAATTCAAATAATAAATATTCTGTGCCTAAAATAGAAAAAAAGGTTTTATGATTTATAAAAAGTAACCAGTTCATCTGCTTATCACTATCATATTTTAGTAAGAGCTTCACATTCGAAGAATTTATGGGTATACAAATATTTGAAATAAGTAACTGTTCTCTTTTTTTTAATGAATCGAAAAATATTGCAATGTATTTGTATCTTTATTTCCTAATATAAATTGTATGTATATATAGCATGCTGCAGAATAAGTGTAAATCGATCGTACGATATTTAAAATTTGAATAGTTTGTATTATGTCACAGGAAATTGATATAAATAATTATTTTTGTATAAATATCTTAAGCAAAACAAGAGTGCTTGACTGATAAACGGTATTTTTACTGCCTGTATCTTTACCATTTTCTTACTCATGCGGTGAAAATCAACTTGCCTTCTCCTTTTTCTAAATGATTTTCCAATCTTTGCAACGGCATGACCAGGAAGAGTAAGGGCGATTTTATTGAGTGAACATCATGCATAAACAATAATTCTTCTTTTTATCCCTCAATAATATTTAACCATGAAAATATTTCTTTCTTATAACTGTTAAGGGAATAAATTATTTTGGCATTGAAAAATTTCAAAACAATAAAAATAAGAGCAGTTTACTATATTATTTTTTTGCAGCGGGGAAAGAAATGTAGCGAACTCCACAATATTTGTACATATTTTACATGTTGATTCAGAACATTTAAATTTCGTATATGATATTCATTCTTATTAATACTATAACTCCATGTATCATTTAAATGAACTTGTAACTCCGTAGAAAGTCATTGAAAATAAAGTTTTATTCAAAACGGATTTTAACCTTCCAGTTTCAAAAGTTTTTAAACATGCAACAATTTCCTTTTCCCTTACTCCTCCTCCCCCTTTAATAATATATATCTTAATAAACCCCTAAAAATAAAATATTAATTATAATCTTATCAGAAAATGAAAGCTATTTAATATAACAATATAATTCGGTTATGAGAGAGGATAGCTTAAGAAATTTCATAAATCACCCCGTAATTTGTAACCTTAAAAATTACTTAATGTATGCCCTTCGAACCTCAGAGTTGGCTTCTTTTAAACATTATTTGAAAAAATCGGTGTGTTGTGATTACATAATACATGTACATCTCTATAAGTTCAAAACACTTAAACTATTATTTTATTTTTAAAATATGAGGCAAATTCAAAGCATTCAGGTCTCAGAAAATATTTTAATATTGAATTACCATATTATTTCGAAGCTTAAAAAAACGATGTGTCTAATTTAATAGTTTTCACTATAATTTGATTAATTAATAATTAAAAAAGAGGTTATCATTTCTGTGTAATTAGCTTAAAACGGTTATTTGGTATCGCTTAAAGAAAGGCGTTCTATCGGGGGATTTATGTTTTCCCACAACTTTTCAATGTTCAATGTAAATTATTGAGCTACTCGTAATAGAAAAAATCAGAATTCTCTGAAATGGCATTAATCCACAATCCTGAGCACTGTTTCAATGCAATAATTTCGAGTTTTTAGCCAGTCCTAGTTTGTTTTAGTACCATGTGTGCTCTAGTTAGTTTTATTCTGTCACCAAAAAACGAATGTATGAAATAATAGGGGTTAAATATATTATTGATTGTACAGGAGTTTCTCCATAATAGAACATGCCGAATACTTAGGAAAGAGTAATTTTATCTAAAGTCTCATCATCGTCACTTTTACATAACTTAGAATTTCAGGAATATTTGTGTTGATGTACATATATCATTCCTTCATTTATTCTGGCTCTGATTCCTCTGACAGCCATGTTGAGAATAATGGTGGTTATACTGCACAATAGATTCAGAGTTGAGCTTAATGTTCTCACGGGATGTGATCTGGAAATATGGAGAGGAAAGTACTGTAGCAAAGACTGATGCCAATAGAGTTATATTATGTAATTGAATTACTTTTTTCTTAATATTTTGGTAATTCTTACTGTAAAAAACTTTGATACATTTTGAAGTTATTTAAACTTTTTCCCAAGTGAAGTTATCAGCCCAAAATATTTTAAATAATTTATACAGCAAAAATTTCCTTTTGTAAAATTGTATGTAACGTAGGAATCTCCCCAGTTTCCAAGGTAAATTAAAATAACTTTATTTTTACAATCCATGGAGGATGAACTCTAGTTTTCATCAATACATTTCTTGATTCCTTCTTCATATTTTTTAATATTTTCGTTGAAAATTAAATTATTTCGATTAAGTAAAGTTTTCAGTAACAATGAAAAATTAATGACATTAAAAATAATAAAAATTGCCAGAAAACAACTTCGATGATACCTAATGCTTGTAAGATTTATAAATAGGGCAAAAAAAAAAAACTATTTTATAATTCAGACACAAATAGAGAGCAAAGGACTTATCTTGCCAAAATTAAAAGAAAAGTTTAAATGAAGTTGAAAAATTAAACAAAAAAAAACTGTACAAAATAATTTTTTGTAGTTATTCTTATCTTAGAGGTGATGAAAAGTTTTTCTCTTCATACACGAAACAAAATGGAGGCTTAATAGATTACCTTTAGTTAAAAAAGAATTAGATTATTACATCGTCATTTAATGTATTTTGAAAGAATCGTCTGACCCTTGTAAAATGGTAGCTTAATGTAATTAACCTGTAAATTTTTTAATAATTTTTTTGAATTCAGGAAAAAATTAGCTTATATTTAAAGATAATATGTACTTTTCTTGGAAAATATGTAAATAAAAATTATCTTCTTTTTAGGAAAATAATTGAAATAAATACTCCTTATAAGATATCAGTTTTACAAATAGGAATTGCCGATGCTTACTACTTTACGAAAATAATTTTATTTTTAAATCAAGATGTAATAATTCATTCTTCTCTTTTTTTTTTCATAAAAATAATTCACGTGTATTTAATTTTGAGACTTTTTTTTTACTCTGTTTGAAGCAAATTCTTCAACAAAACTTACTTCATATTCCGATTTTGTCTAATATTAATGTAACCCTTTTATCAGTAGCGTTTATAAAAGCCAACTAATAGTTTCTGGAAAAAATACAAGTTTTGGGACAATTTGATCATAAATCACAAGTATTTTTTTTTTCAAATCAATTTTAATAACTCATTTTTTATAATGACTCTTTTTATTCTCATTAGCTTAGAATAAATATTTCTGACACTCATTTTTTTTTTCAAAATGCAAAAATTATTAATATACTGTGGCTCTACATTCTACAAAAACCTGGATTGATACTCTATTATATACTTTACCGACTAATATCCCTTTCTGCACTTGGATACAAAATTTAAACACAGGGCTACATACATTAATTTCTTCACTTTTATACTTAAAAGTTATTAGCTTAGTAAATGAATTTTTCTTAGAAATGTAAATTAAAATCCTTGATTTTCTGCTTTTTAACTATAGTATGATATTTAAGTTTCAACTTCCAGATTTTTCTTAATCTCTACATTTTATACTCTCATAAACTCTTCACTATCTCTAATGTCCTTTCGCTGATAAGAAGGATACGCACCTCCCGAATTTGCTTAAAAAACATGTAAAAAATGAGCTTCCTATACTAAAATTGAGAATATATTCCATGCTATTCGAAAATCATATAAAATGAAAGAAAGAACCACATTTAAGTTAAAAACTCTGCAAAAAAACTTTCCTGAAAACTGGTAAAGTTCTGATATTCATAATAATGATATATATATATATATAATAGGCAATTTTATTAAGAATTAAAGCTTTTTTAAAATACATAAGTACTTAATTCTTAGATAAAATTAAGTAACTCAAGCAAAAAAATCTGTTATAAAACAATATTCAAAATAGAAATTTAAAGATAAAAACAGGAATAAAGAAATGATACTTAGAGAGTTTAAAAAAACTAATAATTATGAACTAAATATAATTTAATTTATAATTATTTACATAAATAATGAAATAATATTTAGACCACAGTCGCTATGAAATGTTATCGAATAAAGGAATTTTCTATAGTAACTACAACATCATAACAATGTGCATTGTTACCTAATTATTGAAATGTGGTAAAAATGTTAATTTTTTTGATACATTAGTACCAAAGACGCAATATGTACTAGACTGCTCATAGTCAAGAGCATAAGACATTATAAGACAGTGACTTAAGAGTCGTGTTAGGTCAAATAAGTTTTTAAATTAAAGGGAAGACTTTTTTTAACTACACTCGTGTAACTTCAAATTCGTGAAAAGAAGCGTGTAAACGTTTTAGAGATGAGTATGCATACATATATTTAAAAAAAAAGTTTTTTAATCTAACAAGTACAATAACGAGTTTCCTCAAAATTAATTCGGTATTAATATTCCGTATAAAACTACAAAAAAAATTTGAATGAATTTTTCCATTTTAACTGAATATACAGGCTATTATCTGCTAATATTTTGTCATGTAGTATAAAAAGTATGAAGTATAAATAACTTTATATTTAATTCAACAATATAATGAGCGATAGTAGCCGAATGATCATAGTCAAGTGGCTGACAAGTCGTGTATTCAAGTCCTGGTGCCCCTTAAGACCCACCTTATAATGGGACTGATTCACGTCAACTGTGCTGGAGCTGAAAGTCCTCTCGTTGGCATGGGGTGGAAGTTTGGAGAGTGGAGTGTTATCTCAGGGTGTCCTCCTTGTTACTTGACCGAGGTTCAAAATTAAGAGGTCCATCACCAATCGCCCTTCCGTTGGTTTAGAGTACGACGTTAATAAGAAACCAAACCAACAATATGGTTATAATTCATCTTATTTTGTTTCAAACAAAATAGAAGATGATGTAATTAGATAATTCTGGATTCTTGTAAGGAATTATAAATATTTTACCTTTCATATGTTACACCTAAAATTGTATGTGTATGATGTATTTTATGACCCTTTATAATATTTATAGGAATAACCAATGAAGAACATAATACACAAGAATAAAAGAGTGCGTATTTTTTTTCAATTAGGTTAAATTTTCTTCTTTATATACGCTTACGTTAAGTTATTTAATATATAATTTTTTTTATAATATTTTTCTAAGACAATGTAAACCACGTGATTCTGTTGAGGAAATTATAAACATGATGATCATCACATTCAACCCACTTACCTTCATTACTGTTCTGACTAAGCTAAAGGCATTTTCCCACGTTAAAACTTCTATCCAGTTAAATCGCTTGTATAAATAAAAATGTCAAATTTTTTCTTTTTCATCTTTTTTTAGTTTCTTATCATTATGATTTACACAATAAATAAGTATTTAAACATCAGTTTAAATAACTAGATACTCTTTTTTTACAGTTATTATGATAAGAACCTTTTTACGTTTCAAGTGCAATTTATTGATTACCAGGAATTCCAAGTTACAAAAAATTTGATAAAGGTATATTTTTATGCATGAATTTAAAAAATATAAATATTATGCTTCATTCATGAAACAATTACTTGTATACAGAAATATTTATCCGTATGTTAGGTTTCTTATTTGTTGCTATCGATAAAAGAAAACGCGCTTTTTTTTGCCCTTTTTTCACTTTTATGATTAGTTTGTGACGCAATTCATGTCTAGAAAGTTTGTACTAAACTCTTTTCAGGAAGCTGGCCACAAAATGAAACAATACTTCATTTTATTAACAGAAAAT
Source organism: Trichonephila clavata (assembly GCA_019973975.1). Taxonomy (NCBI): domain Eukaryota; kingdom Metazoa; phylum Arthropoda; class Arachnida; order Araneae; family Nephilidae; genus Trichonephila; species Trichonephila clavata. Next base: position 10,248 of record BMAO01025257.1, read on the forward strand.
CGAGAAAGACCATAATTATCTTATTAGCTGTCCCAATCTATTTTAATAGTGACAGCTCCAGTACCAGCAGAGCTCCGAAGCGTACAGCTTTCCAGGATTTTCCCCTCCTTCACACTTCTAAACTCAAAATAAAACAACTTTCGGTAGCGAACAGACTCTACGTGAGATTCTCGCTTTTCAATCACGGAAGTTAAATATAACAAATTGAAAATAACGACATTAACTATTTAAATAAAAACTTTCAATTGTTACGTCGAGAGTAAAACAAATATGACTGTTAACTCAAAAAAAATAATCAAGTGACGATTTCGTTTCAGCTTATTAACTTGTATGACCCCATATTTACCAGGTTTTCCTTCTTCCCCATTGCTCTACATTTCACTGCTTCTTCTCGTCTTATTTTTTTTTATGTCTGTTTTTTCATGCTTGTCGTGGTGTCTTATACGCTTGACCGAGTAAGGGATTGCTGTTTTTCACTCTTGTGTGAAATATCCCGTGTGTTCACGAATATAAACGTAAAATGATACACAGTAGAAAGCTCTTTCCCAACTGTTTTTTTTTCTCCCGATAACATTACCGTTCAATTTCAGTAGTGAAAATGATTCACTCGATTATTCCAGAATGACAATTTCGTACTTGATCCAATCCACGTTTGAGTGAATTTCGTCATTTGCTTAGATAGGTTCTCGTTTTGTTTTTGATAAACAAGTAAATTGTTAAAATATTTCTTTTCCTTCCGTCAACACGTTGTTTTCCGCATTATTTAACTATTCTGTGTCTGTTCAAATAGTTGAGAGAATAAATGACTAATGTTTTTCACTTTCTGTAGGAAATGCACTTCTCTTTCTGTTATATAGACAACACATCATTTACGGGAAAATAATCAGTTGATTTTATTTTTGGATAGACATTGCTAAATTTGTGGCGGGAGGGGGACTTGGGTATTGGAGCATTATTATGACGTAAATGAGTTTAAATAGATTTATTCCCATCGTTTTTGGCATCAACTTAATTTATATATTTTTACTATTTCAGCTGATCCCTTTATAACAAAAGCACCTGACAAAAAATATGGAATGATGAAGTCAAAACTTCTTAAGTTAAAATAATGAAATGAATGCTATTTAAGTTACAATGAAACTTTTTGATGATTATTATGAATCTCTAAGCTTTTATTAAAATTTAAAAACTATTAATATACCATTTATATTTACGCTAAATTATGAGTTTTAAATGTCATAAAAAAGAATGGCAAAAATGTGCTATTGTTTTTGATTAATAGTATCGACATAGCTTTCAGATGTAAAAGAATTTGTTTCTGTGCCTTCCTCCACAATCGTGTCTATTTAACATATAAAAAGGTTGGATACAAACAATCTCAACGGAAGAACTGTGCACGAAAATCAATCACGACAAATAGGAATCGCAGACGTAAGGGACAACTAGTAAATAATAATCGGTAACAAATTCCTCAATAAATTCTTCAGTAATAGAATTCCGGACCTAGTCAATCTATTTCAGAAAGAACTCTCAGTCAAGAACCGCAGAGATTTGGAATATTAAACCTTTATCCCAAATTAGCAACCATTCAAATGAAAAATCGTCTAAAATGGGCAAGAGAGCATTATCATTAGATTAATTGAGCAATGGAGACGAATTATATGGTCTGATGAATCCAGAACTTGTTTACATTATAATCGCTGTCACTCTAGTGTCAGAAAGAGAGCTAATGAAGCTTTCAAACTGATATGTGTACCAAATGCTAAGTTGAAAAGGAAAGGAAATATGTTAAGGATGTCAACTGCTATTGCTGCAGCGGGGCTTTAAATTGAGGTGTCTATTCTCATGAAAATTGTCACAACAAGGTGTTGTGTTTTCTGTATCAAAACGACAAAAGAGCAAATTATGGATCCACAGTTTTAATGCGGCAATTGTACTGTTTATCAAGCTAAAGCTGTACAAAAAGCTTGATTAAGGTGGGATTATTGTTTCACATTTCACATGGCACACAAATTTATAAAATTTCAATGCCATTGAAAAAATGTGAGCTTTGTTGGAACAAAGTAGGAAAAGAAAATACGAACATTCACCAAATTTCACTTATCTATTATTACTAGTTAACTACGGACTAGGCTAAGTTTCAAACGTATATAGAATCTCGAATCATATTAATAATATTCCTAAGAAAATTAAAGCTGTCAAAAGCAGGGGAGATGTAATAACTTATTAATGAATTTGAAAAAGGATATTTTCTATTTTTGTTCGATGCGTTTGGAAATGTATGTCTTGGGTATCCACTTCTTTTCCTAAATTAGATTATTTTCAGTAGTTTATATAAAAATTACATTGGTAGCTGGAGATCCTGCATATTTAATAAAAGTATGTAATGATGTTAGTTATCCTTTAAGTGATAATGTTTTCTTTAATATGGAGAATTTATTAAATTAAAATAACATATACATGAAAACTAATTGAATATTTACAAATGTTATGTTTCCCCTTCTATCCGAATTTCAATTAAAGAGTCGATGCTATAGAGAAAAACAAGTCGATGAATAGTTGCTTTTTTACGCATATATGAGACAAATTTCTTTATGAAAAATTGGCTTTTTCCAAATTTATTTTCTTATAAAGTATAGTGTCATCATATTACTATGTAGCAAATACGCAAATATCAATACATATGGTTGTTATTTTCAAAATTAAGCATATTTCTGAAACTAAGCATAAAGCACCAAAGTTAAGCATATTTCTAAAATCTTACATTAATGTTTTACGTAATATAAACAAGGAGTTAAAATATTTAGCATTTTAAAGTACTTTTGATGGAATTTTTTCTAATTGAAAGACTTACCATCAAAGGTCTTCCTCAAATATTGAAATAGATAAAATGTTATGCACATGATATTTGTTTATTTTACATAGAGCCAAGAAAAACAATTAATTGTTCGCTTTCGCTTATCGAAATTCATATTATATTCCCTTTATGAGCCTTTTCGCTTGTTTTACGCTGTACTTGTAAATATCTAGTAAATAAAATAGAAAATTTTTGAAAAACTAATCAAATTATAATGAAATTAAACTGATCATGAGTGTATCTAAATATTAATATATATTAATGAGATTTAATGGAGCATAATTGGTAGAAAGGAATTCCTTGTTTCTTCCTTGCCTCCCCCCCCCCCATGCACTTTAACTCTTCAAAAAGTATAAGCCTCAAAACACTGAGAGCAATACAAAACGGAAATAATATTTCCCTATGCTATAAAATATCAAAAACAGAACCTGTAACTTTACCTTATTCAATATATCCATGAGAATTTATATAATCAGTAAGTAATGAAATAAATTCTTTATAGAACAATTTACGTCCAGTCCATGTTTCTGATAATTTTAAAATGGCCCATATACTTATGATATAATCTTTTTTCATTTTAACTATTTGATCATTATACATTAATAAAATTTTGGATGTATATTTCATTTCTTATAACGCAGATAATTAAATAATAAATGTCAGCCGTATTATGTAACTGATTGATTCAAATTCATGTGCATTAAACTCTCATAATCCTATTTCAATAAATTGAAAAATTGTACAAACTACGAAAGAAAAATGGCATAACTTTCCGAATCATTCTTCAAAGATTGTTGAAAGACCCTCAGACTCCTTTGTGTAATGTGTTTATATTCTCCATTTTATAATAAAATGATTTTAATTCCTGACTATATAGATGTATACTTTCTTGCCTGTTAACTTGAATTTTATGCTCAGGGTAACGCGTAAATAAGGTTCATTTATGAAAATTTTATCAAAATCATAGGAATATATAAACAGCAACAAAAACTTTTGTGAGACTACTGCTCATTTTCTTTCAGACTTTGCAAGTTCTTGTAAATCTTGAATGATTTGCTACATATTTCCATTGCGTATCTAAAAATTTCTAACTATCTGAAGAGACTCAGCTCATCATTTCTTCAAATGATTGAGGATTGCTAACTATCATATAAAAAGCAGCACATTGTAATTTTTTCCCTGTATAGCTTTCATATAAGTAATGAGAATTAAATACTTAAAGAATTTTGAGTTATGTGAATCCTCAGCAAGATATAGAATCAATGATTTCTCTTAGTACACATGAATATTCGCATTTTGTAAGGCTAACTCATTTTCTTCCAGCTGCTAACTTTATTAGATTAATGTATAATAGGAAAGATATGTATTTATATTGCTGCTCAAAGGTTAAATAACAACACATCTAATAAAAATATGATAAAAAAATTAATGTTAATCGCTCATAATCAGAATTTATGCTCACTATAGTCCAAAACAAATGCAGCTACATGGCACTTGGAGACCTTAATATGGGTTATGAACGCCCTTGTCAGCAATGCAGCTCCCACAACAAACTCTTGTGTTGTTTATGAGGTCTGAGGAAACTAAATACAATTCCTCCACCAAAAAAATTCTTAGCTCTCTATGTGTTCTGGGAGATATTTGGCGAATTGCAATTTCTCTGCCAAAAGCATCTCAGACATGCTTTATGGTATTCAGATTTGGAGGTAGGGCTGGCCACTCCCTCCTCTGAATATCCTTAGTTTCAAGTGCTTCCTTAACCAGACTGGCGTTATTGCCCATGAAGATGAGCTAACTGAGGGAAAATTGCCTTTCTTAAAAGCCTCAGATGAAGTTCTAATCCCAAATCCTCAGGGCAATCAAGGGGCTTCTCTGAAATACTTGAAGCTCTGTGCACCCGACTAACATCAGGAAAGCTTAGAACATAACATCACTATTTCAAGAGGGGTCTATTTCTATGATGGTGAGATGATACCAGGTTCCTAGTTCTCTCCATGTGTGAACAAATCGAGGATCAATGTTCAGACTCGATTTCAACTCATCGGTTAAGAGGTCCACTGCTATCGTATCTAAGGATGATATTGTCTACACCATGTCGGGCGGAATCTCTTATAATCTGGAGGGAATGTGATGCAGACCATTGATTCTCTGGCATAAACCCTATATCATTAAGTCTTCTGTAAACACTGTACCCTGAAATTGAGGTATCAGAAGAAGTGGAGAGCTCATTTTCAAGTTGAACAGCTGTCCTCTCCCTACTACGCCTGACAGTTAAAGTCAAGTGGGGATCATCGTAGCTTGTGTTGACTGTTGGGAGCCCCTTAAATGGTCATTTGAATATTGTTTCGGTCTCCTGGTACTAGTCCCATAATCTGAAAACTTGCTTGGGATTGACCAGCTTCCAATTTCCCAGCTGTTTTTCAGTGGGATTCATGATCCAGAAGTAATATTTTTGCCACTGTTTTGAAAGTTTTGAAATTAATCAAAACCCTTCTGAAAACCAAAACTGCGTAGAGTAGTGTTTGAAGCAACAGTCTTATAAGTTGCGTTAATTTGTAATATAAAAGAGATTGATCTCTAATTTGATTTAATAATTAAGAAAAACGTCTTTTCTTTATTATATCTACGAATATTCGTTGAAAAGAGGTTTTTGAAAATTTTACGAAAATTTGGTTGTATTTTAGTTTTTTGTAAAATTCGGGGGGGGGGGGGTACATAAAACCGTTCATAATTCCTTCCACTAATAGTTATAACATTAATTTATCAGCAACAAACACAAAAAAAAAATAGTTAAATATATCATTGATAGCTACCATTATCTAACTGTTAAATTGCTCTTTATTTGAAATTTATTTTAAAAAATGAACTGAAATTGTGTGTGATTGATAAATTTGTTATTTCTCTATTCCAGGTCTATATCCTGAGAGTCATGGTATTGTTCAAAATTACATGTATGATGCTCAAAAGGATGATTTGTTTCTCATGGCTCTCCATTCAAATGCATCGCATGCTCATTGGTGGAATGATGCAGAGCCGGTGTGGGTGACTGCAGAAAAGAGAGACTTAAAGTCTGCTGTCTATTGGTGGGATGGATGTCAGGTTGTTATCCAGGGGGAAAAGCCAACCAAATGTGAAGAATACGCTAATTATTGGGTTTGGGGAAAGGTCAATAAGGATACCTTACATGCTATGACGGATATTTTGGACAAATTTCAGAAAGATAATTTCCGATTGGGACTTGTCTATTATGAAGCAGTGGATGCCAATGGTAAGCAGCAAATTCCATGTATTTCTTATTTTTAAGTTCAAATTTGAAATAGAATTTTCATGAGAAAGAATCAATAGAAATAAAAATTATGAAAAAGAAATGATTAAAAATCAAAAATATTATTTCCAGATTAGATTCCTCAACAAGAGAATCAGTTAATTTTTAAGCTATTAATATGTTGTTGTTGCTTATGCCACCTGATCGACAGTAACATCAGATTAAGGTCCACGAAATTATACGCGGCTAAGGGCTAGAATTTTACGCCTGTCGTTAGCCTAAGATTTTGAGCCCCCATAAAGGTGACAGTGCAATTTTGCTCGGTACAACAAGATAGATGGTGACCCCATTCGGACCCACTGATTTAACGAGCACGTTCTCCGCATATACTCGGCGGGCATTTGGTGGCATCAGGCATCGAACCCAGGCCTTCCGGTCTGGAGTCCAATGCTCTAACCACTAGGCTACCCCCGGCAAGCTATTAATATTGTTAACACGATTTTCAAAATAGGTTATTTTAGCACATGAATTTAAGAATTATCGCTAAAATTATGTGTGTGGGGACATAAAATTATATTACCAATAATACTAATTAACTGAAATTGTTAAATTTGTCTTTGTAAATTCTATTGCACTGTGTAGAAATATCAATCCCTTCCAATCATATAATTGACTGATTTAAATGACGTTCTTTGTTCCCCCCTAAATTTACGCAATATACTTTTTCAAAATCGAACATTTTGCTTCTATTAAATTATCATACTTAAAATAATTCTTTAATATAATAAAAAAATAATTCAATGGTTTGCAGTCTCTGTGGTGTGTCCGGAGACGTGATAGCGTTGATTGGGAGGCTCAAGCATATGGTAAAAGAAAATATTTAAAATATTTGGTGGCTGGGCCATCTATACAGATAGGCGGATTCTTTTCCTACCAAAAAAGTAACTTTTTCGAAAATTGGAGGGGCCAGACGTAGAGGATGACCACCTACACGATGGTTAAACGATGTTGAAAAGGCCTCAAACTAACGGGAATCAACCGATGGAAGGTCATCGTGACTGATAAGGTTTCTGGAGGAGGATCCGTGAGTTACCTTGTCCTGCAGAAAGCTGAGGTGTTTATGAAGAAGAAGAAATATTTTGAAAATTGATAAATTTACTGAAAAATAAGCAAAACAAAGTACACTCTGACACAATAAAAATAAAATGCACACTTACACTGATATAATGCAATTGTATTATAATGCATATATTTAATAATTATAACACTAAATTAAAAAAAATTTAATAATTGGTGACTCCCTTGGGCCTTTCTTGTAAAACTAAGTGTTTGAAAGAATGGTTTGGTTTTAGAAATTAACACTCTGTGGACTATTTTTCTATATGTATCTGAGATCTCTATATTTTTTTCAAATATAAATCTCAGATAAATATAGAAAATCATAAAGCAGCCATCGTATAAAATTCAGTTTCGTAAAAGCAAAAGTGTAATAGAATCCAATGTGCTCTTGCTTTCAGTGCAGAAAATTCATAAGCCACCCTTGCTTAAAATTTATAGAGTGATTTATTATTTTATTATTTTGCCAGTCTTGCCATAAAGTCTATGAAGATTTCTACTTCGGTAATTGAGAGACATTTGGGAGTATTTTGAAATGGATCCTTAACTTTACTCGTAACTTGTTACCAAGTTGTCGTTTGCAATGAAATACCTTTTAAAATTATTTGCCAGCATGACTAAATTATTTTCAATGGTTGCAAAAACAACTTACACATGTTATTATTCAACTTTGTAAGTTTTAACACATTAATACACATTTCCAGGTTTTGTTCCTTAAAATTTTTGCTCCACACTTGTAATTTTCTTTCTCAGAAGCATTAACTTTCCTTCATATCTAACATATGTGCATTTGCTTTTTGAAGTTGAAGATTCAATGCAATTAATTTCTCGAATATGTCGCAACCAAGTAACTCAGTTTTCTCACAAATAAACTACATAAGTATTTATTGGATTTAGGTCCGTTTTCCTTTTTTCTAGAAAAATGGCGATTTCTTCTCTTAATTTAAAAGTACGTTGCAAAAATTTCCCGCGAGATAACTATCTTACCTTACAATAAACTGTAATGCTATGAATGTACTTCACTCATTTCTTTATAAAATGTAGAATAGATTCTTAATTTAAGGAGTCTCATTTTTATATAATTTACTTCGATTACAACCGTTCTTAGCAGACTTTTCATACCAGAACTCATTTCTTTCGAAGCCAGAGACTCTCTGTGGATCATACAATGTATCCAGATGCACTATGGAGATTTTTGTTTCACAAGTTCTTGAATACTTTGGAATCTTCCAGACATTGTATGAACACCATCGGTGCATATTCCGACGCAATATTTCCTCTTTACGTTTGCTTTGTTTGTTCATTGCCTTATTATTTGTTTTGTTAAAATAGTTTAAGATAGTAAATAATGCAAGTACTGTTGCTTTGAATTCTATTAATTTGCAGAAAGTAGTTCTTTTACTGCATACTGCAAACATACCATCACACAAAATCAAACATAGGCCATTAAACGAGTAACTTTATTGTTATCTGTTGCCTCATTTCAAGCTGAATTAAAACAATTTACCATAAACTTCCTGAGTAGCTAATCATCTTCAGCTATATAACCAATTCAATATCCAACAATATCATTTTCTTGAGGTATGGACTGTAAATATTCGAGGAAATTATCTCCAAACATAGTTTCTGTAATCGCAATTGTTGTTGGCAAAATAAGCTCTCTCTCTCTCTTCACCAATGGTGTGAGGTTTTTACACCTGGCTACTTTATATGAAGCTTTGTAAGAGGCAAGTACAGCTTTTTCAATTCAATGACAAAGCTTTTTTTAAAAAATGATTGTTGCTCATCATATGAGTTTAATTTTAATTCGAAGAATTCTCGGGGTTTGTTAACGTGCTGACGATAAAGTGTTTCTAAATGTCGTTTGGGTTCATTAGACTTCATACTAATGTACTGAATAAATTTTTGAGCAAATGACACTTAAGAGGCTTTTTCCTTCATATATTTCAGTATAAGTACACCCAAAATTTAAGTATTCTTGAGAATATTTCCTTAGTTTTATTTCTGAACCACGCTCTTCCGTGCACTTATAGATTTCACATCGTTTAATGTTTGCTTTCGCCCACTTAAAAAGTAATCCATAATTCTGTATAAATGTACTGATATGAATATTTGAAACAATGAATTGCAGTTAACATACAATTTATGACATGCACATTCACAAAAGATTCGATAGAGGTGGAATGATCGACTCGAGACTGATTGAAATCGAACGAGGTGCAGCATTTCTACACGTTCACGTCAAAGTTACGAAGACGATCCAAACCATTCGTGACAATTCAGAACTTCTCGGGAAGAATGTTCGATATGGTAGGCAAAAGACAGAAAGCGATAGAAAAGAATCGGTCCTGGTTTTATCAATGGCAGAAAATCGCGATGTTGCTAAATATCAATGTGAAGTTACTTATTCTTCGTAACTTTTAAAGTTTCAATTAAAGACGCGGGGTAGCTTTAGTATCAAAGTACTCAATACATATATATATATATATGTTATAATAGAGACATTGTTATTGTATAAGAGGGAGATGAAAATTATGATTTAAAACTAAGTCCCAATCACTAGGATGTAGAGAAAACCCCCATATTACTTTAAAAATATTTCTAAAATCTCTCTACCGACATCTTGAAATAATATTCTAAATTATGCGAAAGTTTACTAAATATTATAATTCGATCAAATAATTACATTTTTAACCCAAAAAGCAATTTTAATAATAATATTAATAAACTTCGTTATCGAAATTCTTCATATAAACGACAATACGACTTTTCTTTTTCCAGTTAATTTTTTTATTATTATTATTTCCCTTTCATTCTTAGGATAAAATTAGGGGTGTTATGATTTTTATTACTTTTCCAATCCTTTGGAAAGCATATCTTTACAGTAGAAAATTTTTACGAAAATTTACTTCGTAATAGCGAAAACGTTATGTCGTTGATTTTTTCGGGTAGAGTGGTATATGTTATTGTATTTATAACTGGTAAGTTGAAACCATTTTAAAAAAGCAAAATGTAAGTAAATCTTACCATTACATTAGATGTAAATACTTGCAAAAAAGCTTAGCAAAATATATTCTCCCTATATAATCTATTAAAGAGTCCTTAGTTCTGTATGATACACTGCTATACAGTCTTAAGCATCGTCAAAAAGGAATAAAATTCTTTAAACAGAAATCAGAAGTAAGAAAAATAATCACAGATGATTTTTTTGTATAATATACTTCTCATATAAAAGTTCTTTTTTCTCCATTTGACTAATATTTTATCGGGATGTTAAGCTGTTATTAATTACAGTAAAAAAAAAAAAATCTCTTTCTATATATATTCTCTGTAAGTTCATTTTTTCTCAGAAATATTACTGTCATTTACTCACGGTTATAGACAGTTGTTAAAGTTTTTCACACATTCCAAATCTTTCATCAACAAATATCTCTTTTACACCATGTTGTGACCGCAGTAGCTTAGTAGTTTGGGTCACGAACTCGTGGCCGGGGTGTCAAGAGCTCGAGCCTTACTGCCACTGAAGATCCGCCGTGTAGAGAAGCTAATGCACGTTATATCTGTCGAGGTTCAAAGTTCTCACATTGGCGTAGCATGGAACTTTGGTGCCTGAGGTGCCAGCTCAGGTATCATCCTTGTCACTTGATCGAGATTCAGAACTACAAGGTCTGTCACCAACCACCCTCGTGTAGGTTTAGTATGTTAAATCAATATACGATGTTATATCAATATACGATGTTAAAATACGATGTTAAATCTATATACGATGTTAAAATACAATGTTAAATCAATATACGATGTTAATCAAATAAGATATTAGAAAATCAATCAATCAAAAGCTCGATCTTTAAAAATGTACTTTACTCTAATTTCGAATTTATTAGATAGAATATAATAGCTCACCGAAAATCCATAACAAATAATCAATTTTATTTCGCGGTTGAACGCTTTCGCCTTTTTTTTAAAACAATTGTTCTCATGTTTAGGTGTTTAATTCATTGATAAATAAAATCTTCAATGCAATATATACTTGTCTCTCACAAATTTCTTTTTCGGTAAGATTGGATTCAGTTGATTGATTTTCTCTTTTAGTGTTTTTTTTTCTTTTGGTGTGAAGGAAACATAAACTCATCAATGAAACAATGACAAAAAATAAAGAAAGATAAGTAAACTGATTTTAACTTTCTCAGAGACTTTCATTTTAGCTTCTTTTATATACATATATATTCGAATTTATTTTATTTAAAAGAAAATTGAAGACAGCTTATTATATATCACACAGATGGGTTTTTTAATTACTTGATTTCCTATTATGGGTGTGAATTCATTTGCGTATTTCGGGTTTTACTTTAATTACTCTACTACTTTTTAAAAGTATAAGTTTGTCTTCCACTATGTCATTAAATTATTTTAAAATTAAAGCTTTATCTCTACAACATCGTCAAATTTATCCATGTATTGGAACTTAATTAAATATTCCAAGGTGAGTATAAAATTTTCCAAATACTTGTAACATTCCTGCTCTTGATATATTTGATTATTTTATTAAAAAAATTTCAAAATATTGTCTCTAGTGAGAATTATTTTTATCTGCTCAACTTTTTATTTCAAACATTTATAAATAATTGTCAATTTATGCTTTATAAATTCTTACTTGTCCGGCTGAGTTAAAAAATAACTAATAATAATTTTTCATGAAAATTCAAAAAGCATATAATTTTATTGCAAGTTACTTAAATTAATTCGTAATAGAATATACAATTTTTTTTTTAAATTACGACTATCTTTATCATTCTTCATATTTTTCATTTATTTTGTCATATCTTTAATCATAATTTATTAATTAATAAACATACATGTTGCTAATTAATTTTTCATTTAATTAATTAATCATACACCATCACATTATCTTTAAACAATGTAATTATTACGCTGAAATGTAACGATTTTCAGTTTAACGTCGCTAAGTATTATAAATGAATTTCTTTCCTCAATGTATTCATCTCGTGGACTTTTTCCTAATTTTAATCTTTTTTACAGTAACAAGGCTTTTGACAGATTTTTAGTTTTTGAAAACTGTTTTGTAAAATATATATATAACTCTGCTACTCTTCTAAATGACTGAAAGAAAACAGCTAATGATCCTGTCATCATTCTATAATCTTTGAAACACAATAAAAGAAGACCGATGAACATTTCACTGATAAGAAATACGGAAGAAAATTATTCGTCCGACAATATTTTGAGATTTCGTACGACTTGTTGTCAGCCCTAATAAGCATTGATTAATTAAATAAGCAAAAAATTGATTGATATGTATTAATAAGCAACAACTAAATTAAACAATACAGATTAAAAAGTATTAAAGTAATTGAGGTATATACTAATTAAAATAATCAGGATACATATTGCATACAATTATATCATTAATGCAAATAGGAAAGATAAATATATGTCAAGCAATTCTATTATTAATTTCCATTAACAAAAATTTTATTGGTCTTTCCTAGCTTACATAATTCATAAGCTATTGTTAGAAACGTGATACTGACATTTTAATCATCTTTTCCCTCTACTTTTAGTCCTTTTTTCTATTATTATGTTCTATTCGTTGAATAAAAACTAATTTTACGTAGACAAAACAGTAATTTAGAAACATGTTTTACAAATAGCTATAGCTGGAATGACCGATTCATTTTCAGCCACAGGCCATTTTCTGTGAAATAAATATCCAGCGGACTGCATTATATGTAAGAGAGGTTGTCTACTTGTGAAGCGTGAGGAGATCTTTTTCCTTTGTGTGATATGTATTTAAGTGCTCTTCAATCCTCTAACCACGGGCAACGTAGATATCGCGTTTTTTCTTCCCTGTGGAATTTCATAGATCTCGCTGTTACTATATTGTATTTAAGAAGAAAAAAGAAAATAATCCACGATTTTATGTAAAAAAATTTATGTTTTTTTTACATAAAATCGTGATTTGTAAGATTTCATCATAGTATTGTAATTTCCCAAAACAGTAGAGTTTTAATCTAACGCCAGAGTGATTTTTAATCTCTCGGCGTTAGATTAAAACTCTACTGTTTTGTCAAATTACAATACTATGAAGAAATCTTAACAAATTAAACGAAACTTGAAGGAAAGACAAAACAGGTTAGGATATGCAAGTGATTAAAATTACAAAGCTATTATACATATATGGGCTGAGAGAAACACCCTATAAACTTTCAAGTGAGCTGTACCATAACAAGTAATATACAAAAAAAAATTAAGTCAATTCCAACTTAGAAAATTTTATTTTAGTTACTTTTTATTAAATAGTTACAATTAATATAAATGCGTATATACATATGACAGAATCACAATATTAAGTGCCAAAATAGAAAGCGGTTTTCCTTGCTCAAAAAAAAATTTCCATTTCTATATATGGTGTCGGAATATTTTTTTGTTTGTTACTATTTATTCATTAATTACACTTAATTATTCTAATTAAATAGTACAGTAAAAGAAAAATCACATTCTCAGAAATTAGGTCATCCCAGGTTGGATACGAACCCACGACCTTTGGATTAGAAGTCTATTGCGCTACAGGGATACAACGAATGATATTCCTTTCTTTATAAGCTGTTGGACTATTATTTTTGTTTGTTACTATTTATTCATTTTTAATTTAATTAATGAATTAATATTTGAAAAACTGTATTAACATCAAGTGTCAAGTGTAATGATTTTTACTCAGTTAAGTTCTAATTACGGTGAGCGTATAAACAGTCTCGAACTCGTGGTCGACATTGTCTAGTCGTGAGTGAGTAAATGAATATTAACGCCGCACTATTCAGCTACTCGAGGGCTTTTGGTGACGAACCTCATAATTTTCAACCTTGGTCAAGTAACGAGGATGACACATGAGGTGGCCCCCTCTCTCAAAACTACCACACCACATCAATGGTAAGACATTAAGCCTCGACAGATTTAACATGTATTAGTCCCCTCTACACGGCGGGTCTTTAGTGGTACTAGGTTTCGAACCCATGACTCGACAACGCTTACCACGAGTTCGTGACCACAACCATGAAGCAACCGGGGCAACACAAAAAAACGCAGAGGGCCATACGTTCAACTAACGGGGTTGCATAATCGGTCTCAGTGAGGATGGGTTTTCGTCTGATAGTTTGGAGAGACTGGTAAATAAATCGTCTCCTCAGACGTCCTCCCGCTACAATATGGCCTATAATTGATGGAAGAGTTTTCGTCAAACACCTTTTTTCCGAACTAATCTTATTCAGTGTCATACTGGATGAACGTATGACACCATGGTCTGAGGTGTTATTGGATATCATCTGAAATTTTTTCCCCCGTCTACTTCATATTGTGGTGACCCTGAACAACGGTTAATAAACCAGAAAAATTGTGAACCCAAGCTCCAACCCCTTTTGCAACGCATTCCTGGAACTGCATTTCAGAAAGACAATGTTCATCCACATGTTTCTCGCAGTGTTCAAGACTTCTTTAATCTGTGACAGATTTTGCTTCTTTCATTGCTTACATGCTTCTAGGATATGTTGCCCCTATCCCACTATGTATATCTGTTGGTGACTCATTCGTTGGGCGTGAACTTTGGTATTAGAGATAGACCAGGGATACTCAACCTTTTTTACCCCCTTACGGGCCGCAACATGAGGGTTAATGGGGGAGGGGGGCGGACGCTGTATGATCAAGAACATTTAAAATGGGGGAAATTGATCAAAATATTAAAACTCATACTTTTGAATTTTATTTTAAAGCTATATTAAACTCTATCAAACTCAACTCACAAGAAATAGGTTTTATGCATTTTTTACTCAGTTATTGGGTAATTTCAATTTGCTTCCATCAATGATCCCATGCATGCCCCTTGTTTGCATTCTACTGTCATGAAAACAAAGCTGCTGTGAACTTTGATAATCTTTTTTTCTTTTGACAAAGCCTCGCTTATTTTTATATCAGATATTAATTTATCAAGTGCAAGACGCGTGGTAGCAAAGAGTTTTTACTTAATTCCAAACTTAAATCAGTATTATTTGTTTAAAATCAATACAAACTTGCTTGTACATTTTTGTTTTAAATTTATTCAAAAACATTTTGATTTTACTAAAAAAATATATGATCAAATAACTGAATTTATCCAAGAGTACATTAGAAACTTATAAGAAACACTAACAATTTCTGTATCAGTTCATATGTTGATCCTTAACAATTTCATGTGTTTATTAACATATATAATGTAACAAACTTTATAGGATGTTTTTGTTACCTCTGCATTTTGTGACACTACCACCGACAAAATATTTTGTTGCTGTTGCAAAAGATTTTTTCAGAAAGCCAATTTATCACGTCTTGAAAGAGATTCTCAAGAAAAAAGAGTCAATGAAAGATTTGTGCTTAGTAGTATAGTGACGAGCAAAATTAATTTTTTAAATATAACATTTTCACGAAAAATAAAACAAGTTGCTGATTTATTTTTTTTCTACACGAAATGTAGTCAAGATCCTAATCGTCTTGAAACAATATATATTCTTTAGATATTTTTCGCTTAGAAGACATTAGGGTTAATTAAATATAAGTTTCACTCATAAAATGGTCACTATTTCACTGTTATTTGTTATGACTAGCTGTTGTAATTACAAAAAGGAAAAAGTTATCTCGCAATTCGTACAAGCATGGCATTGATAGCAAAATTTATATATTTAATTGCTTGATTAATAGAATTTTTCAAAAAATTTTTAATGCATTGTACTAAAATAATTGAATTTGTTAGGGCAAAGGATAGTGACCGGGCCACTTAAAAAAGATCCGGTGGGTGACATGCGGGCCGCAGGTCGAGCATTACTGATATAGACGATCTGGAATGACATTCCTCAGCATGGCATCCAGAATCTGCATGATTCGATGCCACAACTAGTACATGCTTTCATCGTTGGAAGTGGCAGCTGCACAAGATATAAATGTTCAGTATTATTTTTGTATTGCACTGCCAATTCAATTATTTGTTTAAATTACAACAAGTAGTACATGGGATAAATTTCATTCGTTTCTAGCGATTACTTCAAAGTATTGCAATTTTCACAAATAGTACAGCATTATATTCTATATTTAGCTACACTAATTGAGAGTGAGAGAATATTAGCGTCGCACTGATTGGCAACACGAGCTACACTAATTACTGTATTTCATGGGATGCATACTGTTTAATTATACTCTTTAAGCGGAAATACTTTAATTTCCATCTTTCTTTAAATTTCCTTTTTTAATCCATCTTTCTTTTCTTTGTTAACTTCAAAAGCGATATTTAGGCATAAAAATCATGCTTAAAATAAATTTATATAAATTGAGATAATTTTTATTAATTAAAAATATATAATTGTTTGGTAATAAATATTAATTGCTTGCATCTTTTTGGCAAAGTATAATCAAATTAAATAACTAAGAACGACGTATTGAAATGGTGCTGAAAAAGTAAAATAAAAGCGGGCACAGAAAACGAAGGTTTTAATAGAGACCACAATATGCTTAAGTTGACCACTTGAACAAAGGAAATAACGCAGTGAAAAAAAATATTGTTTTTATATAACTACGGGTTTCTACATAGTTTTACTTCTTGATTACTTAAATAATTAAAATAGGAAATTAAACTGGTAACACACTGCTTTTAGTTATGGATAGAAAGGGTCTGTCATGGTATTAAGGCAAGTTACCACACTTCAAAAAATTTTGTGAAATTATTTTTATAATTATTTATTTGTTTTCTAATATTTTTGAGTTTTTTAAATTGTTGTCTTTTTTTAAAATTATGAAATGGGCTCATTAAATTTTTATTTAGTTGTCCGATGTATAAAAATAAATGCAGAGCTGTATAATTTAGTTTTGAAAGAATTCAATCAATTGAAATTTGTTTGATAGGTATAAAATGCCTTTATTAATCCCGATGCTAAAAGCATTATTTAATGTTTTTCTTAAGAAAAACAAAAGAGCATCTCAAATTTTAAAAATTCAATATTCACTGTTAATTTTTTGTACATTTTTCTAGGACATTTTCGAGGCCCAGATTCTGAAGAAAGAATCCAATCTCTTAAAGATATTGATTCAATTTTAGACAGCGTTCAGAATGAAATTTCTAGAAGAGGAATGGAAAATCAGGTAATTATTTGTAAATAGAAGCTTGTGTTTTACATATTTGTATTTGTTATACTTGCAAGTGTTTTTTTAGGTGAAGAAAACAAAATTGCTATAATGGAGCTTAGAAATGCCCTTTATAGTACATGATAAATTTGATTCATAAGATTGTACGCAATTGAGATGAAAATCTGTATAAGATGATATATATATAGTTTTTAATAAACTTTATTAAAAAGACTGAAATAACTTGATTATTAAATATAAAAGTATCGTAGAGATTTTGTAAACTTAAAAAGATGAATGCCTCTGTATTATAAACAATGCTGACAATATTATAAACAGCTTTTAAATTTACATAAAAGTGGAATTTAACCAGTTATAATGCTAGTCAACCTTTCCCCTTTCTGTTTATAATACTGAGCAAAATGGATAAATGGATAGAAGTTCTAAACCCATTATAAATTAAAAGGTATATATATATATATATATATATATATATATCACGTCTCTTGTTTAAAAGATAGCTTTCCTACAATTCCCTTAAGCAGAAGAAACTTTTGCTCACATTTACCCAAGAATTCAAATTCAAATTTCTCCAAGATTATTTTAAAATATTATAAATTATCAATTCATATTTTTTATTAACATTTGAAAATTATAATATATTTTAAGGGCCTCAAAAAAAATTGGATGTCATCTTGAAATGGAAACTATAGATCCCTTATGCATAAAATCACATTTAATATCCAATGAGAAATAAAAAAAAGAGAGATTTTAATAAAAATTCAACATTATAAATATCGTTAAAATTTACAAATTTGAATGGATAATTCATATTTCCTTTGCAAATTTAAATCGCATTCAATCCTAAAATTTATTTGTAAAGGTTAAAATAAAAAGTATTTTTTTTTTTTTTTGCATTCATTTTATATTTAAATCTGCACCAACGATATTTAAATCATGTATAAATGCTTGAAATTTGCTTGCCGACTTTCAAATTGGTGATTAAGCTCTTAATTTAATTATTATTATATATTGTATATTTCTCCTTCACATTATAGGTAAATTTAATAGTTGTATCTGATCATGGTATGTCGGCTGTTAATCCAGACGGGCCAAAAGTGATAGATATTGAGAAGGCGATTAGCTTAAAAGATGTAAAGTTGATGCTAGACAGAGGAGCTGTTTCCATGATCTTACCTGAAGAAGGTCGTGCCGAAAAGGTATGTATCAAGATCTTTCTATTTTGATTGACTTTTGTAATTTGCCTTAGTTTAATTTCATTAGGTATAAAAGAAGCAAAGTTTTCTTTTAAAAGATTTTTAGAAGCAAATAGTTTTTTTAGAGAAGATTATTTGACTGATCATCAAGCAATAAAAGGACATCTATATTTCTGTCTCAGTTATTTAGGAAACACTTCCCCAAAGTAAAATAAATTATAACTAACAAAAGAGCTTATAGAAGATTATATAATCTTTATAAAGCTTTTAGCTATATAATCTATAGCTCATAATGATAGCTTCTTCTAGCACTGGAAGTAGCTCTTCATAAAACTACTTACCGTATTATTTTTTATAATAATAGACGTTCAGCCAATTAAAGAAGTAAAACTGGAAGATATCCCGTTTTTTAAAATATGCAACATAATTTATCCAATTGAGATCAGCTCAAAGTAGAAATAGAAGATATGAATGATCTATCTTATTTAACAAATAAAAGTACGATTTCTGGGCTTTACAAATGTATTTTAAATAGATAAAAAATGGATTAAATTTCCCTCACTACTCAAGAAGGAAAGAATTAGGCATTATATTAAACATGATGTTATGACCTCTCAATAAAATTAATGGACTACTTTTGAACAACGACTTAAAATATTTCCATTAAGACACTGCAAGAAACTCATCAAAAATATTGTGTTCGATAATTGGACTTTCAAAATTGACCCACAACCAAAAAGCTCATTTCCTGCAAAAATTCACCCAAATATTTTTTATAAATCAAAACTAAGGCATCTAAATATGCTTTTATGAAATCTATGTTTTCTTATATAAGATTTAAGAACGTTAGCTCCTTTATTACTTTTTACTTTCTTTGTACTTGTACTTATATTCAAACGAATTCCTTAATACTATCTATAAATTTATGTTGTAACCAAACAAAATTAAAAAATGCTTGCTGATTGGATTTTATTTATTGAAATTTTTCAATAAACTTTCATTTATCTTTTTTTAATGTTTCTTTTACATAAAAAGAAATATTTTTGTTGATTAATTTAAAAAACACATCATGAATAAGATAAGATAATTGAAGCAAAAATATACTTTTATATTATGAAGCAAAATTTAATTTATGTGACTTATATTTACAGATTTACGAAGACTTGAAGAAAGGCTCTATACAAGGCTTAACAGTTTACAGGAAACGTGACATTCCAGAACATTATCATTTAAAGAGACATAAATTAGTTCAGCCAATACTTCTCATTGCCGATGAAGGATACGTCATAAAAGCCGTAAGATTTTTAATTTAATTAAATGCTATAAAGCAGTTTAATCAAATTTATTTATTTTTTTTGTTAAGTTGTACTTATTAAGTTACGGAATGAAAATACTATTTTTGTATGTTTCACTCGCTAGATAATAACTGCTGATGTGATCGTACAGAATACCACTACTATTCTTGAAAACGGGGAACGGAAATTTTATTTTATTTTTACTTTTCAGACTTATCAAAAGAATTTTAACTCATGAATTTTATTCCAAAAACTGTCTCTTGTCTTTGTCGATTATATTTTCTAAGCAGAGTTTTCAAAGATACGTTCTTTTATTTTCTTTTTCCATTTCCCTTTTTGAAAAATTTCGCTCGTTTTTACCTTATGTTATAAAATAAAATATTTCTCAGAGGGGAAAAAAACAATAATACAATCTTTTTTGTTGCACTCTAAGACAGAATTACTTACAGATTTGAAAACTAGAAGTTTAGAGCAATTCAATAAATGTGTTTTCTCATATACTGAAGGGAAATTTGTCTTTTAAACTTTATCGCAAAATGTACACGAAAACCTAAATTATGAAAAGGTATTTTTATTTGAAAAAATCCTGGCGTTTAGGTTGGAATCCTGGTGATTTAATGCTAGCATTTTTTTTTCTTATCGCAATTATCTTCTTCCTCTCTTTCTCCTCTCTCTCACCCCACACGAACAGTTTTTTTTTTTTGTTTTGTTTTGTTGCTTTGCTTACTCTTAGTTATAAAAAAAGACAATGAGCTTCTTATTGATCCCATTTCACAAATTAAGGTATCCGAACACGTTCAAATTATTCTTTTTAAAAATAGCATATTTAAACATTATAAATGCTTTTTTTTATGAATTAATACCAATAAATACTAATAATTATCTAACAATATTTTTTTTTAAATTATCTAAATTTTTCAAAAATCACAATTATAAGTGAAATTTTAGCAATATTTTTGAAAAGCTTCAAAGAAACTAGAGAAAAAAACAATAAACATATCAGAGTGAAACTATTACTAAAACAAAGTAGATGCATTATTTAGCGAATGTGCTAAAAGTTTAATGTTTTATATTAAAATTTGAAAATTTTAGAGCTGATTGAGTAAACATTATAAAAATTTGACATTCTTTTTGAGACCATTATTTAAAGAACTAGCCATAACTCAAAAAATATTCATACAATACGAAATATTTTAGTACATTCTGTACAAAATAATATAAAAATCAGGTTCAAAAAGATTTATAGAAGTACATGTGTAACATTTTGAGTTATCAGACTCGCCATGATAGATTTCGAACAATTTAAATGCCCGCTTCTGGTATGTTTCGTAAACCTTAAGTTCTTTTTATTCAATAAAATAAAAAACAAATATCTGTTTTTACCAAATTTGATCATTTTTAACGTGTTCGGATACCTTAAGAAGATACACTAATTGAAAAAGGCGAGAGTTTTAGCCAAGTATAGCAGATAGACATAGCAGAGCATCAATTATGTATTACATTGCTAACATATATATTTCATCTAGATCCACAGATGTCCGAGGGAATAAAGTATATTTTCAAATGTCTATTTTATGTTCCGATTTGATCATTCAATATTCAGATCCTTCATCACGACTATTCTAAAGTTACAGAATAAGAATTTCACAGCATTAAAAACTCCTATCTTTCATTCCTTGATGTTTTTATCACATATTTCTAAACCTAAGTATAATTTTACCTTAATCTTATAATGAGTTATAATTTTTAGTAATTACATACACCAAAATTTACATTCAAGGGCATAACTTTAAATAATTTATTGGTTGATATAATTATTTTTTGCTGATGTTAAGAACCTTGAGTAGTGTTTTTGATTACACCTAATTATATATGCTCTTAAACGAACCTTTCTTTCACACAGTTTTGATTAAACACGAGTTTCTAAGAAAAAGTCATTTTTTTTCACGCAAGGTTATTTTCTCCTTCTCTTTTTCTCGTTTAACACGATCGAACAAAATTTCTAGAAAAAAAAATTTTTTTCGTACAATAATTTTAATTTTTCGCAAATCACCTTACGAAGTTTTACATCTTGTCGATTACATATCACTTAAGACAGAGGAAAAAATTAAGCATTATTCTTTTATTGACGGGAATTGTAACTTCACACAGTATTTCTAGAGACACATAATCCCCCAATCTTCTCTGTTCTAATTTGAATAAAAAACCAGAATAAAGTTTTTGCTCATATAAATTCATCAATTTTGCAAAAAGTCAGTAAAGAATGCTTCAATCAGTGGTCGGAAAACCGATGCGCGCATGTATGTCATATGCTACATTAAATTTTCGTACAAGGGAGCTGCGTACCCCCCTGATTGCTGAACTATTCAATTTCTTTAATTGTATTTTCATTAAAATTCTATTTTATATTTCACATATTAAAATTACTCAATGCTGACCAAAAGTTTGAAAAAACCCTACTCCATTTTATGCACACTTTACCCGTAACATACATTTCTATGAAATATATAATATAAAATATATATAATATGTAAAAATTATAAGTTTTTTTCTAACGCAAAATTTTATATATATTAATTGCATCATTTTTGCTGAGTTTCAAGAATCAGAAATTAGTCTTTTATTTTCCGTAGATGCAATGTACTTTTTACTTTTCCCCATCATCATTAATTTTTCTATCTTGTTTCTATCATATAAAACAACACATTACTTAAGCAGTTAGTTTGTTTTATTCACCAAAATTGCAACTATTATTATTAATATTATTTTGAAAAATTTTAATTAATTCGATGTTTTTGATATGGTAGATTTGTAGGTTGAGAGATGTAAACAATTTTCATTCGTTATTCACTTTATCAACACGTATATTAAAGTATTCCTTTATTTTCATACAATATTGTTAAAATATTTTGCATTCTTTTATCAAAGGAATTTATATTCTAAAAATAGTTTCAAAAGCAATATTTTATTTTATTTTATTATTTGTCATAAAATGTATTTGTTTTTCCATTAGCTTTCAGATCCTAAGAAGATGAAGCCTTTTGCAGAGAGAATTTTCAAAGGTTACCATGGTTACGATCCATACAAAGTGAAAGACATGAGAACTATTTTTTACGCTCGAGGACCTTGTAAGTTTAAATTTTAGAATAAAACTGACATAATAACAAAATGTTTAAACATTATCATATGAGCACTCAAAAAACGTTTAATCAATATTCTTTGAAAATTTATCAGAAGTAATTCTTAATTTTTAACTAAATTATACAAAGTTTAATCTAAATATTTGAAAATATTTTATTTCACCATAAAGTTGTTCCTAAGCTGTTAAGTTTCTCTGCGCTAGGTACCTATGAAATATTTAAAAGCATCATTTTTGCACATTGAGGGCCTTTGTTTTTAACATTAAAATTTTCATGCATAAGATTCATATTGGTAAACTTAAAATAAACTAGCACATTGTCGTGAATTAAAAAATATAACACAGAGAGGTTAATGTTCAAATCAATATGCATTTCTGTAATCGAAATAAAATGAGTAAATGATGGTCCAATTTAATAAATTTTTCTCATTTCTACTTCTGAAAATTGTTTATTATCATAATAATATTATTTACATGGAACAAAAAAATTTTGAGTAAAGGGAGTTTGTGTGTCTAGTTTTATAAAATTATTATAGTCTTTGGTGTAGTTCCTGTTCTTCTTTTCTAATATTTGACAAACTTCGTTCGAATCATGAAAATGAATACTTCACAAATGTTTGGGATTGGAAAATTTTTATAAGCGGTGGAATCTTTTCCTCCCTTTCATTCGGTTTTATCGACTTTTTTCGTAAAGGCTATGGAATATCCCTTTTTTAAGGTCATCGAAATGTTTCATGCATTTAATTTTTTCCTCTTTTTTAACATCTTCGCCATTTTCAATCTAAAGCATTGAACCGAATGCATAGAATGTTTTAGAAATGAGTTTTTATTGCTATAAAAATTGTTTCCGGATGTTCTCTGAGAAGCAATTTTTAGCTGCGGTCTGCGGAAATTTCAAAGAAAAATTATATGAATATCTTCTTAGAAACAGTAACAAAATATTTGTTATTATAATTAGCTTAAGATATTTTCAGAAAATGAGACAAAGGAATAATCTTGAATGTTATTAGTTCCTTGACTGTCTTGCCAAACTTAAAATTGATGCTCAAAGTTGAATCAAACTGAATAGGTTATAATAACTGAATAGTTTAATTTAACATTCTTTGCTTCTGTAATTCTTTGATTTTGTTTTGTAATAAGGCAATAAATTAATGATTAAAAATATGGCTGTTTTACGTGAAAACTAGCCATTTTCCTGTAACTATTAGAGGCATAAATATATATTACTCAAAAATATTTAATTTTATATACTCCATCTGCATTAATATACTCCTCTGATTGACTTCAAAGCAATTTTATTCAAGCTTCAATTACCTTAGGGCTAGAATGATTAAATTGGGCAGTTTTTTTATTGAAACGTTTATTCACTAGAAGTATAATTAAATGTTTAAAAGAGTGCAAGTCTCATAAAATATATGAGATACAAGATTGAAATTCAAACCCTGCTGTTCTTGGAAGGTTACACGTGACAGTTTTACATTACCATAGAAAAAGTTGAACCATTTTTATGCACTATATCGGATTATAACTAAAACCATTTTTGTTACGCACAATATATATAGATACACTTATAATAATAATTTACATCAAAAGGGTTTTAGCCACTTCTGAGAAGCTATATTACTTATCTCTGGTTGCGTTAAACTAGGGGGTCTTCAACACGTGGTCCGCAGGCCACGAATGGCCCACTGAAGACATTTTGGTGTCCCCACATTTGAATTTGAGGCAGTTCAAAAAAAAATTGCCTTGTCAGATTTTTGTCGTAAGAACTCCTTTTCTTTTCTATTCTTGATATTTAAAACATTCCATCTGTATGTTTGATATCCATTTGAGGAAAAACATTCTGAAAATGACGAATGTTTCAAATATTTTTAAAAACTTCAGTTTAACTTTTTTGAAATCAGCAATTATACACAAATCTGTAGCAGCGTCTCTCACTTAGAATCAATTATAGTCTTATAAACCCCCTTTTTTACATAAATTTCCTGATTACAGTATTTATTAACAGACGTGTGACCCGTGGATCTTTGTGAGTTTTTTGATGTGGCTCTCGAGCTTAAAAGGTTGAATACCCCTATATTAAACGACGCTCTTGTCTTCCTTAGATATAAGCTTCATTTAGATACATTCCTTAACGCTGCATGCGCTTCCAACCACTGTGCAGCACTTTTCCCGATTATCCTAAGGTATCCGCTTCACATCAAAATTAATTAAATGAGCTAAAAAGAAGCCCATTTCTCGACAAATATCTAAAGATGTAGATATCACCAGATAGTGTAAGCTGTGCTTTTCTCTAGAATCATAAGAAAACCTTTCAAAAGCTAAGAGGTAATGATCAACATGGAAACTGCAGAAACATCCACTTCATGGCCGTCAGTATGTACTTGAGCATTACAAAGCAGGGGACGGCCACAGGCCGCATATAATTCTATCAGTCAAGCAAAATATTTTACGAATTTCTCAAAATAAAACTTATAAGTCGAATAAATGCCCTGAATTGTAAACAGTTATCGAAAAATCAAAACAAGTCCCAATTTCCCAATAATATAGCATAGTCTAAGAAAAATAGAATGCTAGTTCACAGTGTAAGTGGTCCGTAGTACATCAATGTCTACTCTTTATATACATCCTACATTTGGCAGAAAAATTCGTGGCAGAGCCGGCAATACCACAAGAAAAGGGAGGGTTTTTTTTTTCTTTCTTTTTGCTTATCAACGGTACTTGTGGCGTATCCAGGCTTCACAAAGGCGGCTCAAAAATGATTTTTGCGAGATTTGCTTTACTAAAATATCTAATACCGGGGTGGGCATTACGTCGATCGCGATCGACCGGTGGACCACAAAGATATTTTTGGGTGACCGCCTAAAAATTTTACCAGTTAGTAATTACTTACGGAAAATTCAAGATTGGCTGACTGCACGAAGACTAAGTCTTCAAATGACTATAACAACGAAAACTAGATAAAAATGTTTTATTTCTTAAATGTATTTTGAATTGTTTCATAATAAATGAATCATTTGTGGCTATTATTAGTAAATTTGTATCCTACGTTTTGCTTTAAACGTGGTTTTAAAAGTGTTGTTTTTTAATTTTAGTTCTGTAGGTATAAGAGAGACAGTACATATATTCAGTACTTATTATTAAGTTATAATAATAACCTTTTCCTTACCTCACCACACCTAAGGCACTGGACAGTAGCGAATACAAGAATTTTTAAAGGGAAGGGGGTCGAGGGTTGTAGGTCTACCATTCTCGTATCATACCCCAATATGCAGCCAAACATATTTTTCTGATTTTGTCGATTGTCGGGAACAAAAAACAGCAAAAAATAAATAATTAACATTAATAAATAAAATAAATTACTAATATGAAATACTTAATTACATTTTACATACTATATACATGGGACTATAATGAATCGGAAAAAAACAAAGGGTTATAAGGGAGGGTCTGGACCCGTGGACCCCTCCCCCACCCTTGTGAGCGCCACTGACATTGGGTGGACCGCAACTCCTTCAAAGAATTAGAAGTAGCCCGCACCCTGGAAAAGTCTGCCCACCTCTGATCTAATATGTTTAATATTACGTAGACATAGGAGTGCTTAACCCCTTGGATTCCAGACTGTACTTTCTAGCATAAGTGCAATCCAGGATTTCTCTGGATACTGACCTTGACTTTACGACACACATTTCCTTTTTCCTATTGACGCTGACTGAGGCACACACATTCGTTCGTGTTTAGTTTCTGTTCGCTCTCTGAAGTTTGTATAACTATTTTTGTTGTTTACTTTCACTTTTTCTTCGTTAGATTTCAACAAAAGTGATACTGAATCAGAATATTTTCCAGAAAGCGATGAATACGACAATGACTCTGATACGGATTTATTTACATGAAATGAAAAAAATTAAAATTGGAACAAAAATGACAATACGCTTATGTAACGCATGTGAAAAAGTTTTTTGTTCCAAGGTGCATTTCGAGCAATTTCATAAGGATTTGTAACTTTAATTCTAATTTTCTTATTTTTTAAAATTTTTGTAACTCAGACATTCTGTAACTTAACTTTCGTAATTTTATACAATCCCCCCCCCCATAAAAAGAAAACCTATCTTATAATGTTTCTTGTGGTGATTACACTGGTTTTATACCTAAATAAGCTATGTATCCACATAAGGTTAGAATGGGATTTTGCCCTGTACATAACATGTATCCATTAGTCGTTACATGGTGCACAAGGGGTTATATTTAATATGCGTTTGGAGAAATTAAAAGTTTTCAATTTAATAATAACCTTACAATTTAGAAAAACCAAATAGAGGAAAGAAGTTATATATATATATATATGTCTATTTGTATTTTTATTAATATTTTACTTTTTAATCTTATACAGGTAGATGCGTTAATAACACCAACGTTTAATATTAGTCAAAATATGAAAAATACTCTAGAGGGGCGGCACATTAGGTCTCTGCACTCGGGCAGCCGACACCCTAGAATCACAGGCCTGGTTTACTTTATTTTAAGTTAAAACACACAACATCTGTGAATCACGCTTTAAAAATCAGTACGAATATGTATATCAAATAAATAATTAAATTATGCTTAGCATACTTAATATAAAAAAATTGCATTATACAAAATATTTAACAAAAATATCTGCCACCAACAAACTGGTTCTTTTTTATTGAATATGTTAAGGTTTTATCGTTTTTAATTTCAATGAAAATATGCTAAAATCTGTATTTTATATTAAACATATCATTCTTTTTCAGCTTTCAAAAAGGGGATGGTATCACCTCCTTTGGAAATGGTTGATCATTATAATGCTATTTGCAGAGCTATGGGGATGGAACCTTTGGCTAACAATGGTTCCTGGCCAAGAGTACGAGAAATGCTTACGGGAAATGCATTAAAGACTGAAATGCATATAGGTCCAGACAAAAAACAAAAAGTAGTAAAATTTAGTAAAAACAAGAGCACTTTAGGGAAAAAAAAGAAAAATATTTTCAAAGGCAAGAGGAAAAATTCAGCTCCTTCACAAGCTGATTTACATATCCTTTATGTTGTCTTATTTACATTCATCGCCATTCTCTTCAGAGATAAAGTAATCAACAGAAACTTTCATTTTATATAAATGAACTGAAGTTGTTATTTGACATCATAAATTATCACCTGTATGTGTGTTCATTTTATCATCTTGCCAAGCACTATTCAAGTCATTGATATGAAGAAACACTTATCGGTACTTTTTTCCGAATAAAAGTAATGTGAACGGAATCAAACGAGTACATTTACTCAAAAGAAGTTTTATTTTTATTCAGATCACATCGCAACGTTTCAAAGATGGACTACAGGAACACAGATGAAACATTAATCTTAAAAGGCGTTCGAGTTCCTTCTTTTGAAAGTTTCTCTCTGAAGTGTTTTTACAAAACTCTTTCTTATGAAATATCTATAATATCCTATTTAAGTATTAAATAATCATACTGTAGAAGGAAAAGATATCAGTAAACAATCCAGATGAACTTCATTTTGAAATCTTGAAGATGACTTACGTTCAATGAGTAAAAAATTTTGTATAAATTTCAATGATATTACAAGAACAGAGTCAACTTAACTTATTAGCTGATATCAAAAAAAGGACATTAAGCGTTTTGAATTCGGTGCAATATTTTCCATTACCCTTAACTTTTGACAATGATCAGTTACTTTTTGCTGTTTCCGTTGTTTTCAATCAAATGGTTTGTTTTTTGGCTTCATCAAATGCGACTGATAAAATTTCTAATATTTCAAAAATTCGATACTAAATCATTTCAAGACTGTTTCGGAGCACTGTTGAATTTTGAAAAATTAAATAGTTTTACACAAAGAAAATTAATCAATATATATTTTATTAATGAAATACTTTAAGGAACTCAATTTGAACTCAATCGTTTCTTCATTTTACAGTAAAAAGTTTTCAGAAAAGGTTTCTGAGCCTTGAAATGAATTTATCCATTAATAAAATCGGGAGGAAAAGTTATATTTTTGAATATTCATTTACATTGTGATACAAAATACATTCTAAATATTCTAGTTGGGACCCTCGGAAATATATTCGATATGAGATGGTAAAAATCTCAAAGTTTAAAGACAACTTCGTGCCAGAATCTCATTCATAAAAAAAGGAAGAGAATATGATATGACAGTCTTTACGTAAATTTTGCTTGAACTTTTTTTAGAACGAATATTTGACTTATAAAAATGAATCGAAGTGTTCATTTGTATTATGCTTGTTCATTCCATGCATTATGAAATGCTAGTTATAATGGAATTATTTATGTTATCGTTTCCAAAACTAGGGTATGCTATCTTTAAGATGATATTAAATAAGAAGCAAGTTTTATTTTTACAAGCACACAAAGTTCTGTGAAATATTGAATTGAGATTCCTGAACAATCTGATACACCTTCTGCAGTCTGGAAGACATGTATGTACATGTTTAATTTCTTATTGAATCGATTGTTATTTTGAGATGAACTTATCAAGTAACTTTGTAATTTGAATTTTCATTAAGATAAAGTTGTACTTTGTAAAAATATATACAGGGAACAAAAATGCAACTATTCATGCATTGCGTTTTTGTTCTGATTTATTAATAATTTGATAATACTTCAGACATGCTTTTTATATATAAACCACCAAACACACACAGAAAATAATTTCATGTTTATAATTATATTTTAATAATTCTATTAACTTAAATACCTGTCGGATTCTGTGAGTAATATTAAATGTTTTGGGGACAATTTTTTTACATGTAATATGATGTTGTTGTTAAAAAATAAATGTTTTCTTTATTACGAGCATTGTTTTAATTATATTTACTGACACGCTTTTATTTATTAATTCCTTAATCGGATTAGCTGTGGAAAACCTAAAAGATCAGTCGTAGTAAAAATGGAGGAACAATTGTTAAAAACAAAACTAGTAAAATGTATCCGTCAAAATTTATCGAACAATGCAGATAAAATATTGCAAGTTGTTTTGATGGCCAAAAGGGATATACGTTGCATCAAGTATCGTCTATGTCACGTTTAAAATACTTTTATGTGTGTTAATGCTTACAATATTACTTTTTTCATTAAAATATCTGACAAATTTTTATTTAAGGGCTTTTTGTTTTACAAATGTAATGCGTTCTTCTTATCAAATATAAACACTTCAGTCAGCTATTGAGTTTCACTTAATTTGTATTAGTTTCTTTTGGAAAAATTATAAGTTGCAAAGTAATAAATGATAAACAAAAAAAATCTTCGAGCTGTTGTTGTTTTGTGATGTCGGTGTATGTATGTGTGTATGTATGGGGGAAAGAGAGACTGAGAGGGAAAGTTCTATGATTAGTTTTTTCAAAAGTGATTTGTTCAAAAATTCATGTTTCGAAAAGTTCTAGTGTAATTATAATTTCCGACAGACAAGATTTCCTTTTAATGTGTCCATTGACTATGGTAAGTTACAAATGCTTTTTCATAAAATTATTGTTAATGCTAAAATAGGATGAACTAAGCACACACTTTTAAGATATCAGTTATATTATCATCAAATACTTATGTTTCTTCAATTTGAAAAATTAATTTGCAGCATAGAATTAAAAAAATTATTTATGATATATTCCCTAGAATTTAAGTAATTTAACACCAAATAGAAAAGAAACACCATTCATAATAAAGAAAGATAAAAATAAAAGATAACTTTAAGATTGTCGCGGCCCGAAGATCGCTGGTGTGAGAGGGTTAGAGGAAGAAGCAGACATGATTATAAAATAGTTATTTTATTCTGTCTTTAGTACTTTATGAATTCTAATGCTATAAATTTATAACTTAACTCTGAGAGCATTATGAAATCCTAACCCGTAATCGGATGACTAGATTATAGAAAGTACTTATCTAGATAAAATTCCTTATTACGATCCTTCTTGAAGTCCGATAGCATGGTCAGTTCCAAGGTTGGCTACTTAACCACTTCCTGGTAGATTCTTCGTCGACTATTAATCTCAAGATGCGCTACCACCAGTCGCTTGTTACGTTTACTCACACTTGGATTTCACATTTAACGATCAATGCTTATCCATCAACTCGCATACTCAACTATAAGCACATAAGAAGAAGTTACATTTGCATAAAATCAAGTCATCTCTACGGAAATCGGTTTTTAAACTAAAATAACAGTTAAGAAATATCCCCCCCCCAGAGGATTAGTAGAAGAACCCGAATAGTACTCGTTACAAGGTATATAAAAAAAAGCATCATCCCCTTCGAATTCATCCTCTCAAGATCTGTCTCGCACACGTTTCATTTAAAATTAGTTGAGTAATTCGTAAACGCAGAATAATTCGAGGCCATCTGTAGTCATGAGAGATAGCACTTATCTCTCATGATAGCATTTTGTAGTCACAGAGATAGCACTAAGTAAATTAAAGGTTGTGATTGGTTCCTATGATCATACGTCGGCAGCCATGTTGGTCGACTACGAAGCCACTCTAGATTAGGAGATTAGGGGAACCACTCTAGATTATGAAACTCTATATTAGAGGGGGGAGAGATTAAGGCGATCACGATCGACCGATTGATTACAAAGATATTTGGGTGGGGATGACCTGCCTTTACTAAAATCTAAGACGCGCATACTTAAAGAAACATATCTGTGAAATACCGACGCCAACTAGACTGGAGACTGGTTGAACCACAACATCTTGAAAAAATTAGAAGTAGTCCATACCCTGGAAAAATGAGCATACCTCTGCCCTAGATAACCCTGTCGATGTTGTGGGGTTAAAGGCATGCAACTTAGTGTCCACTGTTAGCATAACTAACGACAACCAAGCTCCATGAGATGATGCAAGGTACCGCGGGTGTGGTGGAAGAAGATATTACTTTGGAAAGCGGACACTGATGATGTAGAGGCGGTTCGGATCTGCTGCACAGTGATCCGAATTCGTGAACGTTAGACTTTCAGAGCTTTCATTCCAACGATGAATTTCTTGAAGCAAACATTGCCTCTAGTTCCTTTGCACAACTGTGTCTGTACGGGGAAGGTGGCAGATCATTGTTTTTTATAACGTCAACTTCTCTCCTTCCAATTATGCACATTTCCCACACACACATAAATACCCATATATATATATATATTAAATATATATCAGACATTTATAAATTTCTTGGAATGAAAGATGTGGACAAACTCGCAAGATCAGTAAAGGAATGAAATGCTTACATCGATTGGATTGCCCCAGAAGATATCAATAATAGTACCTTCCAGAACAGAATGAAAAACACATTCAAATTGTTTCATTAAATATTTAGGAATGTTAGGAAACAGCATCCATAGATATAATAACAAACCTGACTGAAATCAGAAAAGAGGAGATACTAGACATTAGCATCATCAGCAAAAATATCATAACTCAGGGGCTTTTAGACAAATTTAGTTCACAGAATAATCAAATGTATAGTACCTGTAACCGTATAAACGACAGAGTACATTCCTTTAACCTTAAATAAGCAAAAGCTTCTCATAGAAATATTTTCTGGAATATACTCAAGATAGACTCACGTAGAAAGAACTTTTGAACTGTAAAGTACACTCTATAACAAACAAAAAAACAACGATACACCAAGAACGAGTTGTCCGATAGAGACAAAAATCGGTAGGTAGAAAGATTATGTGCAGAATAGAAGATTAAATTATCAGAAAAATTGAACGATTTATTTCAGAGTTACTTAATTACAAGGTAACGAGCTTAATAAGGTGTTGAACCACCTTTAGCCTGGATGCAAGCTGCCACATGACGCACAGTGGTCAGTTTTCTCGATCTGGCACACGGAAATCCCAAAAATGAAATTGCATGAAAATTAACAACAACCCACAATTTATGGTCTTCATAGGGCCCCTAGCCGCGTTGTAATCAGTTTTCTTCAGTACGCGATTGGAAATCTCTAACAGTCGACGGCTTAGATTGGGTTTGTTGAGGCTACGAGGAACACCTGTGAGCCTCATTTTCCTGTCGGAAGTATGGGTAAATAATTTCTTTATTTGACTCTCAAATTAGGCTCAAAGTTGATTCAAAATTGTAAAAACGCAACATTTAGCACTATACGTAATTCTCACAAACGCATGTCGTGTTTTTTTTTATGTTTAAGGGACTAGAACTTTTGGGATTGGCACGGATTGATCAATATATCACTTAAGCCACATAGAGTAGATATGGACCTTTAATTTAATACCAAATTTAGGTGCTACTTTCTGCAACTCCCAAAGTTATGATTTCTTTCAGTGTCAGCCGTTGGTATTTTTGCGACGCTTGTTTCGCCTTCTTATTTCTCTTCGTAAGAGGGCGCGTCAACACGAGTCCTGCGAATATAATGCTAGTGACTCGGAATCATGGAATAAATAGCTCTACTGTTCAAATACTAAAAACCCACCCTACCCACACAATCACGCACACTATATGTTGGCCCCCCTCACCCCTTTCCTATATCCCCCATCATACCTATATATATATTATCCTTTATTACATATGTATAATGTTAATACTTGTAGATGCGTACTTTTGTTTGATTGTATTTGTTTATTCTGTTAAAATTTAATCTTTAACTTGCCACCCTTTTTTTGTAAATATTCTCCCACATGTGTCACATTACTATTGCTGTTAATATCCTTAGATCCTTGTTCAAAAACTAGGTCCACTTAGCGGTCATTTATTCTTGATCAATTTCACGAATGACATAAATTTATTGAGCCTCTAAGAGCCTTATTTCTCGTTACAAATAGCGCCCAATTTACTTTAACCCAATAGCAAGCGCGTGGGGCACAAAGTCACCCCAGGCTCACGAAGTCGTTAATTCAGGGAAAACTGTTTATTTATTGCCAAAGACCGTAACAGTATCCTCCTATAGGACAGTCTTAATGGGAACTAAAATGTATTTGTAACATATATCCTTCTTTTTTGGGCATGGCATACGTTTTTTTTTTTTTTTTTACAGTTTTAAGGTACTTGTTTTGACTGAGTTCTCCGCACGGCCACTTTAGTTCCAAGATATTGTCTATGAACATGCTAGATATTTTCCCCCAGTGAACAACTTAGTAGATTTGATTGCTATTTGTACGACTTATTATGGTTTATAAATGTAAATGAGC
Source organism: Trichonephila clavata (assembly GCA_019973975.1). Classification (NCBI taxonomy): domain Eukaryota; kingdom Metazoa; phylum Arthropoda; class Arachnida; order Araneae; family Nephilidae; genus Trichonephila; species Trichonephila clavata. Next base: position 44,470 of record BMAO01025257.1, read on the forward strand.
AAAATTAAATAAAAAAGAAATGGTATTGAAGGAAGTTAAAAACGATCAAGCAAGGGAAGAACCTGCTGAAATAAAGCATATTAATCATCATATCAAAAGTAAATGTACGAAAATCAATGAACAGGAAACGTTTGAGTAGAAAGGAAAATTTTCAAATTCTACCAAAAGAACATCAGGAAAAATATGAAACCATACGTGTAGCACAAGACACTCTTCGTTCTGTTAAAAAGACATAAGCAAGAAAAAGCTCAACATACTGCTTATCGACCATCAAAGGACAATAAAACTACAATAACTTGAACAGCATATGACAGTTTTGTCTGCTAATAACATTCTTATAATGTTAGCGAAAAGTGTCTGTGATGTGTGTCCTTTATTTAAGTCAAGAACATTTGAAATTTCTTGGTTCTGTTTGGTTGATATTTTTTCTCAAATTTTCAAAGAAAAATTTAAAAGTCCTTAAAAGTAGGTAAGTATACTTTCTCTTAATAAAGTTATTCGCGATTTTTATCGCGTACAGTAAAAATAATTATTAAAAAAGGGATTGGGGTGACTCAGCCACTCCGCGTGACCATTAACGTTAGTATCGAGTGCGCGCCTACTCCCGAGTTAAGGTGATATATGGTACCCTAAAAATCATTAAACTGTCGAAAAAAATTTTATTGGCTTATTTGTGATACCCCGCATCATTATTAATATGCCTGCAAAATTTCAAAGCTTTACCTGCATTTTTTATTAAGTAATAGAGCAATGTTTGATGCTAAACAGCACCTACCACGCCTACATTTCAGATTATCTGCTAAAAAAGAGCCTGATAAAAAATGAATTAATTATTTTCTAATGCGCATCAATGAGATTGACATTATATATGCAGTAATAAATCATTTTAAGAAAGAATTGGGCAATTCATGCAAAAATTCTAGCTCGTGAATTATTTACTGAAGATCAAATGGATTTGCTCAAGATTTAAAAGTTGTGCGTGCTTTTTATGATATTATTAAGAATGAAATTAAAACTTCAAAACGGATTATCCCAAAGCACAAACACTAAATCTCATTTTGATAACTCAGATAATTAAAAATCTAATTCGCAAAAAAAGAATAGAAAAAAATCTCCCATTTTTATATATTTTTTTTGGTGAAATATATATATCCCATGTGCGTGAAACTCAACACTTTTATTATTAAAATATTTTAAGATATTTATATAAACAAATGCACATATGCAGTTCTAAGATATTTTGATATATTTTAATTATAAAATAATATTTGATTTTGCTTTCATTCGTGCACAATATTTAACGCGCGAAGGCTTTTAAAATCATGGAAATAAAAAATAAAGGCATAAACATCCATGTTGTGCATTAGCTCTGAGCATGGAATTAGCTCTGAAGTGTGTGTATTTATTTTTTTTATAATTATTAAGATAAAGCTTTATGAAATATTGATCTTTCATTCGTTTTTTTCTATAAATTGATTATGGCAGTATACTGTTTAATTGTTCTACATTTGTGCAATTTTTTATGGTAAATAGTTTTAAATAAGCTAATTAACATTTCATAAAAGTTTCAGACTATTCGATCAATATTATATCATGCTATTCATGGAATGAAAACTTCAAACTCATATTTTTCTTTCAAACTCCTTTTTCAATTTTTGTACATATACTGTTATTCAAAACCCTAAGGCTTTTTTGATAATTGAAGTATGGGTTTGAAATTTTTTATACATGTTCTGAAATGTATCTTTTGTAAAACTGTGAATGGAATTAGCTCTAACATGGTTATTACTTTTTCTAAAAAAGTTCAAAATCAAAATTAATGTTTTTTGGGGGAATTTTCGGAAGTTTAACTATAAAAAAATTAATAAAAAATAAAATAGCAGCAGAAAAAAACCCATGCACAGTTTTATGTAGTATATTATAAGGTACTTGCAAAAAAATTTTTGAAAGAAAAGAGACATATTTAAAAAAGCCTTAGGAATTTAAAAAATGCTTAAAAAAGCTAAAAAAATTTTAATTTTACAAAAATTTTGCAGCAAATTAAAAAAATTTTGTACGGAATTAGTATTAAATAGGAACCTTTATGAAATACAATTAAAACCAAATATCAATTATTAAAAATAAAAAAAATTGCGAAGATGGTACCATATCGCCTTAATTACAATAATTTTTGATCATTAGATATAGTTATGAAGACTTTAAAGATATAAAATAATTTCCCATGCGCCAGATTAGGAAAACTGACCACGTCGCGACGTGCCATAGAGTGATAAAACACCTGGATAGTTTTCTGCGGTATTTCTTGCCAAATTTTCTCCAAGTGTCGGGTATGTCAACAAAGTTCCCTGGTAGATACAGTCGCCTTCCCATCATATCCCCGACATATTCCATTTGAGAGAGATCTAGCTATCTAGCAGGTCAAGGAAGTGTATGACAAGCTGGAAGACACACTTCATAGTAACACGTGCCGTATGTGGTCTGGCATTATGTTGCTGAAAAATAAGGCCAGGGTCAGAGGCGGATTAAGGTAGTTGTAGGCCCCTGGTGGTAAAAGGTTTGAGGCTCATGGGCTCAAGAGTAGAGAAACTAAACAAGTGAAAAGAGTCGCTTATTTTAAATTCTCAAAATAAAATGTATTGTTAATAATAAAACTCAATGGCTAAAGAAAAATCTTAACTATATATTTAAAAAAACAAACTAAAACACTTACGGGGAGCTTACAGTTTTGCTTAACAACATGATTTCTCTCTGGTAAATTCATCAATTATTTTTACCATACCTATTATGTCCAAAACATTTCGTTCTGTATATAATATGGCCATGTTGTTCAATTTGTCTTTTCTCCCATAGTACTTCTTAAATTATTGTAACACGTTTTAAAACTGAAAAAGATCCTTCACCTGATACATTCGATAACGGTATTGTTAAAAATATCTTCAAAGGTATTACTACATTTGGATTTCTCTTGCAACGTGATAAATTTCTAGTGGAGAATTTCATTATACCTTTGTTTTCTTTTCTTTTCTTGCTCCAATTCATATCGTCTAAATTAAAAGATTCAGTATCGTCTTTGTAAGTTTCCTTTTCATTTCGGGTTATAATCTCTCTTCAAAAATACAATAAAGTGTTCTACAACAGTTTGATAAACCTCAGCTCTTCGGGATAGTTCTGCTCTTCCTCTATCGCATATGACATAAAATTAACTATGAAATTTTCCCTTCTTTCAAAATTTCATAACTGACTTCTTTACTTCCACTAAGAATAATTTTTTTTCTTTTACTGCCTGCGAGCTTGTCCAATTTCCTCTTCAAACAAGAGCCCTGATAAATCAATTGCTTCTTGACCATTTTTCCAAATTCATATTCTAAAAGTGATATTTCTGAATAATTTTCTAGAGATTTTAATAAGGTATAGATCCTTTTAATTATATATATATATATATATATATTCACACTCAAATTATTGTAATAATTTGCTATCAGCATTTATTCTCTGGAGGATAATATTCCGAATCATGGTCATTAGGGAAGTTTCATATTTTTCCATCTAATTCAAAAAGAAAGTACCATCCAGTATTGTGGTCTTTTTCCTCATTCGTATCATGGATTTCAGCCAATACCACTTTAATTAATCTTTATCTTGCTATTAAGGCCTAAATTCAACTAATTTGAAATAGTTTGCTTTTTGAACTATATATATAGAAATATCTTTATCATGTAACTTCATTTAAGGGAACCAGGACATGCTCGAAAGTGTAAAATGCCAAAATTAAGACCCTTTGCTTATGAGACATATAAAAACACAAAATGACATATAAAATAAAACATTGTAACTATCCATTTTGTAATATTTTATTGATATTCTTCTTCTGCTGTTTACTATTGTTTTATACATAAAATTGACAAGTATGGTGCCATATACATGTAACTATGTTAAAGCTTTCTAAGCTGAGCGTCAAAAAGCTCTGGTACCAAAGGCATATGCAGGTTCGGTTTATCCATTGGGTGCATAAATTGTTTAGGTAATGCCAGAAAAATACTGTATTCTTTGGAAGCAGACACGCGTAAGAGAACTGCTCAAAAAAGGAAAGTGTATGTAGTAGTTGTAAATAAATTTTATATTTACACTCTCGTTCCCTTTCTTTACCAAGAAAATGCTGACGTTAAGTGCATATGTGTTACACTTTACATAAATATGTAAAAAATCTAATATAAGGAAAAAATAGTTTTCTATCACATTTATAAATGCAAATTATTATCAGTTTTTATAACACATACAATTAATTTTGTTATTTTAAACAAATAAGAGTGTGTGAGTGTGCGTGTTAATCTAATATATTTTCCTCTAAATCATAATTCCGAATACCCTAATTCGAAACGCGTCTCGTTTCATTTCACATTGAAGAACTGAAACCTATATTTTGACAAATTTATTAGGTAGTTCTTTAAAAAGATTAGACCTTGAATTTTAGACAGATTTATAGGCGATTCCTAATTAAAGAATATCATAATATCTTACACGCGTCTGGTTGAAACTTTCCTAAAATACTGCTGTAACTCAAACTCAGTGGCGCAACAGCTCCTGAGAGCCAACGCCTACTGTGCCCATCCAATACCTCTTAGATACACCTCCTGTATTTAGGAGGTGTTGGCCCATCTCAGTATTCGTGACCTTAGAAGCTTAAGTAGACTCGTATATTTCAGCAATTGGCTCGTAATTGCCATTGTAGTGTTTTCCCTTCGTAGTTTTCTTATTTCCCCTCCCCCCTTTTCCATTGTATGATATAGTAACCCTTAAGTTGTTTTCTAGGAAATAGCTTTTTTTTCATTTTTTGTTTAGTTGATTTTATATTGTTACTAATTACCTTTAAAAATATCTATTACTTACAATAAACTAAAACACCAAATATAGTTTGTCAATTTATTATTTAACGTATCTTGCATTCAGTATCGAGTTTTTTACTTATTTTATATCTGGCAATTGTGAATAAGTTTCACTTCCAGGGGTCGATTCATCACTAGAGGGCGCTGCGATCGGGGCCATCATCACGTGATTAACAACGTGCTATCATGTAAACAAATAACAGCTAATGGTATGACACTTGTGATTGCGCGCTAACTTTCAAATTTGTAAACATTATTATTTTATATTCTTAAAAATATTTAAAGTACTAAAAAGAATTTAAATATATTTTCTACTATTTTAGTTTAAGAAAAGGGACCAAATATATGTAATTTTAGTTTATAGTATTAGATTTAAGTTTAGTTTATACTTCCATCCTTTGGCTTCGAATTTTTGTATACTTATAGGCTTAGTAATTATTTTTTATAAGTGCCCGCCACATTATGATTTAAATAATTCTGCAGCGCTCTATTGAACAAATTGCTTCTGGAATTGGAAGAAATCTATTACTGTCACAAATTATGTTGTAAGCGAATTTTTCCGAGAAAAATGCGTGCAGCTGTTAATAGAGAGTGGCTCGCCAAAACAAAGAATTGTTTTGACTACTGAGCCAGAATGATTAGTTAATACTTCGGCTGTAGTGTGTGAATATAGGAAGAGATACTGCTAATGAGTAGGATCGACCTAACAATAAAATTTTTACATTCTAAAATGTGTCATGTTTCAGAGCAGATTGATACATACATTCGTTTGGAAAGGTATTTATTAATAAATTTGTGACATTAATTGTATTCTTTTATATATAAACTTTTTGTAATTATGAAAAAATAGCCTGTAAATTCCACTTGTTATTTTCTAAAATTTATATTAAGTTTCCTTTTTGCTGTTCTTGAAAATCCATTTTAGTATTATTGTTTGGATATCAAAGTTTTTAATGTTAATTATTGTTTTATTTTTTAAAATTGTATGGAAATATTCGTTTGGTTTACATCTATTGGATAATTTATATGCAATTCAATAACTCATAAGAAATAATTTATAATAAAGAATAATTCAATAAAGTTAATCATTATTTCTAAAAATTATGTATTAATATGATTCCCTTAATAGTGTAAGAGTATTTTCTTTTTTAAACTTTGAAGACAGTTTAAAGAGAAATTTCTAAAAGAAATTTCAAACCTTTGTAAATGATAATTACTAAGTAAAGCCAGACAATCAAAGCTGGCTAATGTGTTATTTCATTACAGAATCATCATATATTTCAAAAGATCTTACTATGTCTTTGGAATTTTTATAGAACAGTTGTTTAAAAAATTAGTATACAATAACAATGTTTCAATTTTATGTATCCATATTAATGCAAATAAAGATTGAAACTGACAAAAAAAATTCTCTTTTGGAATACATCTTAGAGAAAAAATTTTCACATGAGTACATAATGAAGTAATGTCACCGATAGTCTTTCAATAGAATATGAAAAATGCATTTTTTTAAATTGCAATGAATTTCTTTGTTAAAAAAATAAAATTTTCACATGCTTTACTTGTATTATAATCATGTAATATTAAAATTAAATGTTCATAAATGATGCATGTTAAATAATTGTAATTACTAAAATAAACTAGCTAACAAAAATTTTGTATGCTCCTATATGCAAAAATTTTCACGAAAATAATTTAGCATGTTTCAAACAATTTCTAAAAATTTTCCCATATTTTAATATAATTCATTTTTTTCCCAAGGAGACAATAATTTATTAAAAAAAAATTCAAACATTTGTAGGTGATAATTACTAAGACTAAAATTGCTAAATATTAGTATTTTATAACATATTTTTAAAAACTTCACAATGTATTGGTATAAATCATACTATTTTAAGGCCTCACAATGCCCTAAACATTTAAAAAAACAATTTTTTGACACTTTCTTGTGGCCCATACCATTGAGAAGCTTACCACCAAATTATATTATTAAAGATTAAAATCATTATTAAACATCAACAAGTTACCAAAGTTTATCATGAATAAACAGAGCTCCATTCTAATCAAAATAAGTTTCTACTTCTTATAAGCAATATAATTAACTAATTATATCATTAGTTTACAAGGAAAATCTTAAATTTCAAGAAACTTTTCATTTCCCAAATTATTCTTGAGCAAAATATTAAATTAACTTCAAAGTTTTTCAAAGAAATGCTAAATCAGTACTCATACTATTCCAAAATTAGGAACTTATGTATTAAACAGCCAAATAATTTTGCCAAGCAAAAACACATCAAGAACTTAAAAAAATTATGTTATTATTATTACTGTGTTCAAACATGAGCAGGAACAGCTCCAGTTATTGGCTGTATAATGCAACAACATCCCACAGAATCAAATGTCTATACATAAAGCCAGATTTGGTTTCATGATCCTAATTCTCAATAAATATATAATTGATCCAAGTACTCTTCTTGGGTCAATATTTGTAAGTAACTCAATGCGAAAAATTTATTCAGGACTTATAAGCAGGATAATATCAATATTCATGAGTCTTTTAGACTTTTATATTTATGTAAAAATAAATCGATATAAAGCACAAATCTAATCAATAATGATAAATCTTCTACAAATTGTGCAAATACCTATAAATGCTTATTTGTAATACACAGTAAAAAAATTGTACAAGTGTGTGATAGGTTTATACCACAGTCAAACTCCGAAAAACAAATGTTGTGCTAATAGATACCACACAAATATATTACATTTATTTATTTATTTTGTAAAAGAATTAGGGATTCAAAAATGACTTTATTTTGATCATGTAAGTGAGCAGGAATTTTATATTCCATAAATGGACATAAATAAATTCTATTATACACAGATTTTAATTAAAAATTTTTAATTCCTTAATTTATTATATTTGGAAATCAATTCTCGATCAATCATATCTATACAAATAAATAAAATTGAAGTGTCTGTTTGTAATTTCAAATTAGCAGCTTTTTACTTAATGCACTAAAAGTATATACGGTACTCATAACAAAAAAACAATTTTTAAAATTTTTGTCTGTCTGTCTGTCTCGGCTAATCTCTGAAACGGCTGGTGCGATTTTAAAAATTCTTTCCCTAATGGAAAGCTACATTAACGGGGAGTAACATAGGCTATATTTTATTCCCGTATTCTTACGGGAACGTAAACTATACGGGTGAACGTGAAACTGAATGCCAAGATGAACGCCAAGCTGAGCTAATGAAGTCTTTGTTTTGGTTACTGGCGACTGATGCTCTTCATGAGACATAACAGTGTTACGCGCACATGATAATACGCTGACACGTGCCATAATTTTTTTTATGATAGTTATCTCACTTTTCAGTTAAGTAGAGCATCGGCTGTTTCGGATGCATTTTAAAAATAATAAATCAAGGCTTCATAAGTAAAAAGCAATGCAAGAAACAAAAAATTGATAAGTTTTACGGTTAGTTTTAATCTTTTTTTTTTTATTTACATTTTTAGTCACATTTAAACAATAGTTATTATAATCCCAATCCATATCTATACAAATAAATAAAATTGAAGTGTCTGTTTGTAATTTCAAATTAGCAGCTTTTTACTTAATGTACTAAAAGTATATACGGTACTCATAACAAAAAACCAATTTTTAAAATTTTTGTCTGTCTGTCAGAATATAAACAGATATATTTATAAAACATCATGAAATACCCAGCGAAGTGGGAGGGTAACGGCTAGTCTTTTACCTAAAATAGCACAGCGAGTAAGGACTTTCAAAATGTTGCATAATTTTTTTTACATGTAATTTTACAAATGGTAAATGATAATTTTGTTTAAAAATGGTACTTGATTAATCATCAAGTATAAACATTAAAGAAGCTGTAGTAAATTAAAATATTTTTCCATTTCTATAGTGAATGGTTCTCAAAAATGTTTCTTTTTCCCTGTAATATTCTAAAATTATTAAAAACAAGTTTTTGATTTATATGTATGTATACCTGTTTTTGATACAACATGTATGGTTACATATCAGATTTTTGCATCCTAATTTTTTTAGATAATTAAATACTGAAGTATCTCTGTTAACTACTGTGAAGATGTGTAAAATTTAGATTAACTAAATATATGTTCTATTGTGTGTGTGTTGGACACACCTGTCCTTAATTTTACCAAAAACATATCAATCACTTGTAAAATATTATTTGGGGGGGGGGGGCATTAAGGTATTTTCAATCTTTAAAACATTGAATACACTAAAAAATCTCTTGCAATGAAACCCTCTGTTAAGGTTTTCATATGCAAATCACTTAATGTTATTTGCAATGCATTTATTTTTCTGTACAATATTCTTCTGCTTCTATTCTGTTTTGTGAAAGGCAAGCTTATCTAGGAAGGAATGGAAAGTGCTGGACTTAATCAGAATGTAACGTTTGCTATCCCTGTATTAAAAGAATGTTTTTAAAATTTTTTTACATAATTATGCATGTATATGTAACTACTCATGAATTTAAAGCTTATAAAAATGTAAAATAAAAATAACGTGAAATTTAAAATGTCAGTTGTAGTATAGTAAAATTGATAATTAGAAATTTTCTTTTATCGTAATTGTTTTTTTTAATATTAGGAAAAGTTAATGCAATCAGTATTTTAAGAATATAGATAGATACGTGCTTCTCAATTTCTATATGACCTAGCTCTTCAGTATCGAACTGATTTATTCCCTGATTTCTGGAAAAATAGTGGAATATGAATCTCACAAATTATTAAAATATATTGTATGTTCTTCACCATACAGCATTATACATTTATGGATGCATATTTTTTAAAGTACATATGAACTTCATTAATTTACTTGTATTTGTAAGTGTATTGTTTTGAAAATTACAAAACAATGACTTTGCTGAGCCAGTTCAGTTTCAAAATCTTATCTATCATGCTTGTTAAATTAGTGAAAATAGTTATATAAAGAGAAAAAAGAAAAAAAATGTAGGTGAGTTCAACTGCATACTTATTCAACAGTTAGAAAATCAGAACAGGTCCCAGAAGTAGAACCCTGGTTTGTTTTTTTGTGTCTGCAAAATTGAAATGCTTTGAAGTCGACACATTTATCAACATACAGTACAAAAAAATTTCAAATGACTGCAACATAGAAAATGCATAGATATATATTAACATTATATACACAGTTAGAAAATAAAATGAACAAAGTTATGATATTTCTATAAATTAAAAAGTATTTTGTATTGCTACTAAATGGATGGCAAAATTTAAGAGTGAGATTTTATTCCAATAAAATTTAACAGAACAAATTTCTTTATTAAGGCAGTTCAGTTTCAAATTTTTGTCTGTAGTGCTTGTAAAATTGTCGAAAATAATCTTAAAATAACAAAAACAAGTATTATAAAAAAAATAAGTCAATTCCTTCTTAGGTAAGAAAAATTTTATTTTAGTTACTTTTTATCAAATAATTATAGTTAATATAAATATGTGTATACATATGAAGAATCACAACATTAAGTGACAATTCATTTTTATTAATTATCATTAAAGTATTGCAATGCTATCCAAAACAAATGTTTCAAATTTCAGTTCAACTGAATGTTTTAAAATGTGAGAAAAAACATTTTTAATTTTGGACACAAGTCGCCAAAATGATGCCAACATGGATGTATTTATAATTATTAGAATAATTACTTTTAATCAATTAAATTCTGTATTGTCAACCAAAATAATCATGTATATAAAATTTTAGCTTAATCGAGGGCTTTAAAATGTATTTTACTAACGATTGAAAATTTGAACAACATAAATAAATATTGAGAAAGTGTGAACTAATAGTAGGAATTGAAAAAAAAAAATGTAGGTAATCAACTACATACTTAACAAATACAGAGCATTCAGAATAGATCACAGAAGTGGTACCCTGATCTGTGTATGTTTGCAAAATTAAAATTCTTCGAATTCGAAATGCTCAGAAAATATTTCAGACTCGTTTTAAAACTTTAAAAATCGTCAGCGTATTTGATAAAAACAAACAAAAAAATATTGAAAATGAAATAATTAAAAAGTACACACGTTTCAGTCGAAATTTCTTTTGGAACAACTTCTTTCATTTGTTTTTGATAGTAGATGTAAATACGAAAATTCCGCCAAAATACTCAGTCGAATCAAACACGTGGCTATTTGTTTTGTATATCATCACGTGATTATGACGTCAGGTGTATCGAGTCCATAGCGTAGTTTTGATTTGTGTTTACGTTTTTACTGAAATGTTTTAGTGTTTTCCTTAGTATACTTTTAATTTGCTCTTTAATTGTTGTGAAAGTATGGCATTTGAACATCAGCCAGGAATGGCTATTGAATGCTTAAGTGTAAGGATATTGATAATTTATATGTATGTTATTACTTAATTCTTAAGCCAAATGATTCATGGATGATGAAATACATTAATCCATTTTAAGGTTCTTAATTTATTCGATGTGAAATGATTGAAAACCCGGAATCAAAACAAAATTCTGCTTTCTAAAGAAGTTTTTTTTTTTTTTTTTTTTTTGCATGAATGTTGTATTTTTGTTAATGAACTATTAATTTTTGAAATCTTGTCCAGTGTTAATTCTTACTCATTCATATTGACTCGCCAATGCAGTTATTATTTTCTTGAGCAGTGAATTACATCTTCTGTTAGACAATTTATTTTATATGCATGTTCTTTTGTATTTAACTAAGATGTTAATTAATTTTAATAGTGAATATGTCTTAAGTAATAGATGATTATGCTAAGTTTTAAAAATTTCTTGGTGTATAGGGTAGACCAAGAGACCCAATTTTGTGAAAACCATTGGTCTTAGGAAATTATAGTTTTATTACAATTCAGATATTAAAAATTCGTGTTTAAAATTTTTCAAAAAAAATTGATTTTTAGGAATCTTGTGTGCTTTGTTTTGTATTCTGATGATCTCTTATAGAGACTAGCAGCTTATTAATCAGAATAAATTAAAGCATCCCATATCCTTATATATATAACCTTATATATATCCCCATCCCATATCCTTCATGTTTTTGTATATACATTATTTTTATACAGTGTTTCTTATGGTTAAAGTAAAGTGCAAAATATACTTTGTGGTTGTGTTTTCATGACCTCTAAAATAAATAGATCATCAACCTCTAAAATAAATAAATCATACAAAATGAGCAATGTCAAAACCAAATGCATACTAATTTTGTAAAATACAAATTTTAACATTTCAGGAAGAAAAATTATATATTTTAGTGGTTTAAAGAAAAAAAATCAATATTATGAATTAAGAATTATATCATACCTTAAAAAAATAGAGGTATACTTTTTAATAGAATTTAAATTCTTCTGAAAGGAAATAAAACTTTTTAAGGGAATCCAGAGCGCAGCAAAACAACTAATTCACATTGTTGGTTATGAGTATATTTTGCCTTTGAAAGGTTAGAATCAAATTGATGCTCACACTTACATTTCCCGCAAAATATTAAGTTTTCTTGATGTACTCAAAGGTATTCCTTCTTTTTGAGGTTGTAGCCAAGTGGTCATGACCATGAATTCATGTCTGGAATTGTTTCTGTCAAGTTTGGGGCTTGAGTCCAGTTGTCACCAAAGACCCACTATGTAAAAAGGTTGATACATGTTAAATTTGTCAAGGTTGAAAGTACCTACATTGTCATGGTTTTTGAAATTTGGAGTGTGGATGTCACTTATTCCTTGACTGTGATTCAAAATTTTAAGATCTATCTCCAGCAACTGGCATGTTGCGTGCATAACTAATTAACAATACAGATGTCAATCTCAAAACAAATGAAATCATAGTTGACCTTTCAAACCTATATTTAACATCATTTAGGTCTGGATTATCCTTAATTTGCTTTCTCAAACCAATTATTCTTCCTCATAAACCTTAATGTGATTCTGTTTAGAGAGTGAGGTGGCAACTCAGCTATTGTCATAACTTAATCATGATTCAAAATTATGAAGTATGTCACCATTAGAGCTGTTGTTGTTTCATAATGTTAATGAACAATCAATCCAAAATTAATGCTTATCCTTTTTTTTTTTTCAAAATAAATCCGTTATTCAAATCTTTCTCAATTAAACTATTATTCTTCCAAGCCAAACATTCTATATTATTCGAAAACACACCTTTAACCCCTTAAGTGCTGCCAGTGTGTATATCTGTTTCGCACTGTAACTGTGCGTTAGTGTCCAACATATATACCTGTCCTTCCAAAGTACAATTCTTTGTATTGTGCTGCTATGTTTAAAACTAGTCCTACAGCTTTGTTATACAATAAAATGACATTGACACAGCATTTGCAAAAAATTTACTTATTTTGGAGAAGTGGAGGAGGAATTTCAAAGGGTATATTCTAGGAATGATGAAAATCATAGCTAAGCAGTATTGCTTTTTTCCTTTTGAGTAGGTCATCCTTGTTTTTATACTTCTTGTGTTCTCATTTTCGAAGAAAATGTGCTGTTTGTTGAAGGAAAAATATTTTCTGTGAATCCCACTATCAATGCACTGAATGTAATGGTGGTTTATGTGTTCAATCATCATTCTTGATGTATCACACAACAGCTAAGTTATAACATTTTATTATTATACTGTAACTCTATACCAGTGCTTTCCAATCTTTTTATTGCTGCACACTGGTCAACGTTCAATAATTTTACTGCAGCCCCTGTGGATGGGATATTAATTATTTATATTTTAGATTGTTTTGATTTAATTGTCTTTAAATATGCCTTCAGAATAAAATACAGTTTCACCAAAAAATGAATATAAAGGGATTTCCCTAGAAAATTGCACAAATCTGAGAGAAATACACCTCCATAATGCAATGGAAATAATTTAATGTTTCTTGGTCAGCCTGGAACCATTTGATCAATGGACCAGTACAGGCCCAGGGGTTGGGGACTACTGCTCTTATGAATTAAAATTAATTTTTTTCATTTCCTTTTTTAAAGTGAGAGTAAACAATTTTGAAGTAGCAAAACATGCCTCTTCTTTTCACCCAATAAACCACATAACAACATGCTCCTGTGGGAAAACTGAGACACTTTAGGGTGAATTTCAAAACTTTTCCTCTTCAATTAAGGGATTAACTATGCATCATTGTATCCATGTATTTTCCCCTTTTGCTCCAAACTGTAAAACACACACACCTTTGCTTCAACTGTACTTTTCAGAATAGTTAATGAAAGGAATACTCGAACAAAATTTGAAAATTGGAAGTCAAATTCTAAAACTTTTAAAGAACTATGTAATGCTGTTTCCTAAAAAATTGTTTCTTTTTTTAAAAAAATAAAATCTCCCAGTATTTAAATGTATCATTTTTACCAAAATAAACAGTTGAGCATGGAATTGGGATCACACAAGGAAATATTTTATTCTTCACTCCATCCATTTATTTTGTAATTGCTGTAGCCTAGTGGTCAAGGTAACAAACTCGTGGCCAGCGTGTCATGAGTTCTAGCCTAGTACCACTGACGACCCACTATGTAGGGGAGTGGTGCATGTTAAATCTGTTGTTGATAAATATCATAGTGTCTAGCTGCACCTTTTTTCCCCCATAAAGACTCATTATACATAAAGAATATCTAAATTAAATCTGTTAAGGTTTAAATATAGAGAATAGTATGTCAACTCAGGTGTTGACATTATCATTTGACTATGATTCAAAATTACATGGTAAATTGACTTTATTGGATTACATGTTCATATCTTAGTAGAAATGGACAAGAGAACAATGTTCTATAAAACACATAAGTGTTTGGGGCACTTGGGTCAAATGTAGCACTTCTGACAGACCTTGTTTATAGCTCCAAACCTTTGTTGGAGACTGTTTTGGGCAAGTAAAGTATGACTCTTGTGCTAGAATATATAATAAACCTGTTCAAGAGTAGTTTACCTGTTTTATTATTTATTTGTATTATGAATTTTGAATAAAAATTGTCAGATGTTGTTTTAGTTTTTCATAATGTAAAGAGATTTTAAATAATTAACTTTAATTTGTGTTTATAACTTTGAAGTATAATTTCCTTTTAATCATTTGTTAATGATTTTGACTTTTATATTTGTTGAGCAGATTCCCATTAAATTAACAAAGGAAACAGCAGTTGATTCTGAAGGCCGTGAAGTTTTAAAATGTGGTTTTAAGATTGGTGGAGGAATAGATCAGGATTTTCATAAAAGTCCGTATGGATATAAAGATAGTGTAAGTTTTAATCTAATATATGCACATATTTGCTTATTCAAAAATCTTTTTTTGTTATTGATATTTTCCTTATTATTACTTATTTTTACAGTTAAATTGAATTTTTCTAATATTTCATTCATATACATTATTTGTACATAACATATTGAAGTAACTACTAGTAAAAAAACTAGATCATGTATTACACAATCAAAATTTCTTTCTTGTATGTTATCATGGTTTCAAGGGGTTATTTTTTCTAAATTTATGTACATTATATTTTAAAGTGAATCGAAAAACAGAAGCTATAAATGATGGTACCAAATGATAATTATATCTGCATTCTAATTTTACCAGCTTTTGTAATTAATGGAAATTAACTGAATATATATACACTCGAGCCAAAACATTATGACCACCTGTCAATAACGAGTTGACCCACCTTTGACGTGCAATACAGCTTCAACCCGCCTTGGCAGGGATGCCACAAGTCCTTGATAGATGGCCGGAGACAGATTGTACCAGATGTTTAAGCAACGGTCAGGCAAATCCGAGATATTGCGAATTGGTGGTCTTTGAACTCTGAGCTGCCGTCCCATGATATCCCAAATGTGTTCTATCGGATTGAGATCCTGTGAGTTAGGCTGCCAGGAAATTAACTGGAATTCAGCATCATGTTCCTGGAACCACTCCAACACAATTTTAGCCTTGTGACATGGGGCGTTGTCCTGTTGGAACATTCCATTTCCAGCTGGAAAAACAGAGGCCATGTAAGGGTGCAACTGGTCTGCAATGATATTCAGATACTCTGTAGCATTCATGGTCTGCTCTACCACAACCACAGGTCTCAGAGACGTCCAAGAGAATGTCCCCCAAAGCACAATACTGCCACCCCCACCTGTGTATGACCTGTACATTCGCCTGGAAGGCGGCGTATCCTGACACTTCCATCAGCGTGATGAAAGACAAACCATGATTCATCTGACCAGGCAACTCTCTCCCTCTGATCCATGGACCAGTCGCGATGTTCCCGGGCCCAGAGCGGGCGCAGTTGGCGATGGCGCTTGGTCAGCAAAGACACACGAGTGGGATGTTTGCTGTGTAGACCCATATCCAACAGTGTCCGCTGAACAGTGTGCTCCAATACTATTCTACTTGACCCTGCATTGTATTGGGCTGTCAGATGAGGCACTGTCTGGCTCCAGTTTTGCTTCACGATGCAAGACAGTCTCCAACCACCTTTTTCTTTGATAGCGTGTGGACGTCCAAGACCATGTCGTCTACTGCTGGTTTCGCCATCATTCATCTACTTTGTATAAGTACTAACAACTGTAGATCGCGAACAACCCACGAGTTGTGCAGTTTCGGAAATACTTGTTCCATACCTTCGAGCCATTACAATCTGCCCTCTATCAAAGTCGTATAGATCCGCAGCCTTTCCCATCACACACAAAAGTAAGAGAAAGAATGATTCTTTAGACTTTCCAGCTGCAGTTAAATACCACCTCCACCTGATCACGTGCCTTCCATGTCCTCCAGGAGAGTTCATTGCAAAATGTAGGGGTGGTCATAATGTTTTGGCTCTTGAGTGTGTATATACCAGGCCTATTAAACATTTGTTTGCAAGGTTTATTTTGTTTCTTGGACATAACTCAAAATTGCACATGTATGTATGTATATATGTCTATTTATTTAATTACTTTTTTCATCGTATATATGATGATATAAAAAATTTTACTAAAAAGTTACTTTCATTTTCTTTTTATTACTCTGGTATGAATTATATTCATGTCAATTTGTCTCTTGTTACTTTATAAGAGTTGATTTTAAATCTGTTAGTGTATTTGATTTTGATAAGAATTACATTACAGTTTTCTGTATTTTGCAAAACTTTATTTAGTTATGCTAAATGTATCTTGGCTCATTATGCATAGCCCTTAATAATTGTATTTTCTGCTATTGTTTTCATATCGACAGATTGCCTGTTTCTGTTTAAATTGATAACTTTTGTTTCTTTATCTCTTTGGACATTGATTTAGGGGGGAGGGAGTTAATTCATTTGTTTTGTAAAACACAAACACTTGGCAATGTAATACTGATATAGCTTTAGCTTTTAACAATTTGGTTTTCATAAGGTTGTTATTGATTGTTACAAATATATATCCTTCCCTCCTCAGTGGCTTCTACAACCCAGGGTGGGCCTTGGCCTTCTCAAGAAGCCTTTTCCAGGCTAGCCTTCTTCCTGCTAGTGTTCTCCAATTCTTAGTTCTCAAAACTATGAGATCATCTCTGGCCATCAATCCATCTAAGATTTGGCCTGCCCTTTCTTCGTGTGTCAATTAGTTGGACATTGTAGACTTTTTTAGTGGTGCATTCTTTGTCCGGTTTGACAACGTGAACTGCCCTTTTAATTCGTTCTATTTTGATAAAGTTAACGATGTCGGATTCTTTATATGAATTGATAGAACTCAGAATCTGATCTTCTTCACCCCATTTCCATTTTCCTCCAAAAATAAATCTTAAAATCTTCCTTTCGTGGATACTTATCATGTTCTCATCTCTTCAAGACATGGACCACATTTCACATGCATAAGTTAAAACTGATCTAAAAAGACTTTTATACAATAGAACCTTTGTTTTTCTTTTTCTTACATTCAATTTCATATATTTTCGTATTCCATTATGACATCTATTAGCCATAGTAACTCTCTTTTGGATTTCAGTAGTACAATTGTTTCTATTATTAACTTCAGAACCTAAATAAATGAAACTGTCAACAAATTCAAAATTAGGCTCTTTAATTTTAAAGTGGGAGTTGTTAAAACATTATTTAGTGCAAGGCATGTATTTGGTCTTATTCTCATTGATTTTCAGTTCCATCCTAAGGGCCTCTTTCTCAAAAGATAATAAGGCTTGTCTTAGCGTGGTGGGTGTTCGAGCAATGATATCAATGTCATCAGTAAAAGCCAACAACTGTATTGATTTATTAAAGATGTTTCCCTCTGGTATTGATATTGAAATTTCTTACCACTTTTTCTAATGCTCGATTAAAGAGAAGACACACTAGTATATCTCCATCTCAAACGCCATTTTTTATTTCCAAATGGGTCCAAAAGCATGGGATCTTGAGTATGATCTTAATGTCAGGCTTATTAATTAGCCTTGATAACTTATCAGGAATTTTAAACTAAATATATAAAATGTCATAATTACAGATTGCTTTAGTTTGAATGGCACTTTTTAAGTATTACATACTGTAGGCTAGAAAAGTTTCATTTCACAGAAACAGACAGCTTATTCTTGAGAGATAGTTACTCACTTTTTCCTTGAAATTCTGTGTTGTTTGTATATGCATTACCTTTAATCTTATCGTATACACAATTAATTTAAAAATGGCTAATTTATTAAATTTTTTTTTTTATTTAGGGTATATATGTTACTGAAGTTTATGATAATAGTCCGGCTGCTAAATGTGGATTGAAAATTCATGATAAAATTCTGCAGGTAAAACAGCATCATCTTTTAAAATGCTCAAGCTGATTTTTAGTTAGTTGAAATTTAAGATCACTTAAAATTTTATTTTATTTTTTTATGCTTTAAAAATTATTATTTATTAACTTTTTGCAAATCTATTATATTGCACTATATAAAAAAGTTATTTTTAACTAAATTCTGTTATTTAGTGAGGGTGAAACAGAAGTTTTTGTCATGAAATTAATGAAAGGTGATGGAAGTATTAAAGATACTGTTGTGTTTTTGTTGATTAATTCTGCATGATTAGCAATATGTTTGGATAATTTAAAAATGCCATAAAAATTATCACTTATGAAGTTGTCTATTTTGGTGCAAAATATAGGAAAAAAATAACTGCATAAACTTTATTTTTTTTAATTATTGTGTTTGCTATATATATTAACTGAAAGTTCATTTGTTAGTCCTAATTATACATGTTTGTTTAAAACAGAATTTCATGGAAAACATTTAGTATAAAAATTATGAATAATAATATAATAAATTTTAAATTTTGATATGTTCATACAGGTGAAAAGAAAAAAAAACTTAAGTAAAAAGATAATGAAGCATCAAAAATTATTATAAAATGAATTACATTTCTGTGTTTTGAAAATCAAAAATGAAACTTTTGTGTTGAAGCATGTACAATATATTTTTACGAGTTGTTGTATATAACTCACAATATACTTTTTGTCACTTTAAATGAGAAATTCAGTAAGTATATATATATATATATATATAAGTGAGCTTTTTAAAGATTGTGAGAGAAAGCATATCTCATTTTAATTTTTAGCTGTACAGAAAAAGTGCATTGTGAAAAGGAAATCATAATAATGTTTTTCAACACAATGTTGGTATTATTCTTGTGGGGGGAAATAAGCTCTTTGAAATAGAAATAATAAATTATGAAAAGCAATGCAATGTCGACAAATAATTGGCTGACATATTTTTGAATGGTGAATGAAGTGCAAAAACAAATTAAAATATGTGTAATGCAGATTCTTTTACATTATGTTTCACAATCGAATATATTCTTCCAACTCATGTATGATGCATTTGGTTATACTGTATCATTTGCTTCATAGAGAAGTAGCTAGTGGCTGTGTCAGAGAAATATAAAGCTTTTTCTGTACAAAGTCAATCATAGCTATATCCTTCAAAATAGAAGTATACACTCACTTCCAAAAGTTAAGCACAAAGATGTAAAATGCAAAAAAATCAACAAATACTGCTTTAATTGACACAAAATTTGGCATTAAAGTAGCATATATATTTATACATAAAAAAATCAATAATTATATACAGAAATGAAAACAATATTAAAATTTTGTAAGTTATCAGATAATGTCATACTGGAGACTTAAACAGAATTATGTATAAAGTGAAAATAAACAGCATAAAATGAAAAAAAAAGGACATGAATAGGGTATGTGATCCCCCCTCATCTGTATGCAAAGTTTACACCTTCTTACCATGCTTTCAATTAGGTGGTCAACCACTGCAGAGAATTAAGCAATCGCCTTCTTGTAGAGCAGTTTCCAGCTCAATAAGTGTGGCTGGAGGTGGGAAACGTGAAGATACAGCATGGCAGAGAGTATCCCAAAGATTTTCAATGGGATTAAGGTCGGGCGAATATGCTGGCCACACCATACGCGCAATCCCTTCACTCTCCAGATAGTCATCGACGATGTCAGCTCTATGGGGACGTGCGTTATCGTCCATTAAAACAAAAGTAGGGCCAACTGCTGCAGTGTACAATCTCACAATGGGTTCTAGGACTTCATCTTGATACCTGACACCCGTCATAGAACCCCGTTTAAAGATGTGCAGGTCAGTGTGGTATCCTAATGAAATCCCTGCTCACACCATAAAAGCTACCACCTCAGAATGAGGGATGTTTTGGGGCTGATTGCATGTTCCTTGTTTGCTCCATATCCTTATACGGTTGTCATCTGGCTCCAGAGCAAATCTTGACTCATCAGTAAACATGACATTGCCCCAGTCAGACACAGTCCAATTGTCATATTCCCGGCACCACTTTAATCGTGCCCCTCTTGATTGGATGGATAGAGGAACACAAACTCGAAGTACCTGGGCATACAGTCCATTCATATGTAATCTTCAGCATACAGTAGCTGCAGATATAGCCTTACCAATGGATGCTGTAACCATAGATGTCACACGTGTCACTCTGTGATTCCGCTTGGCTACAATAGCAATATATCAATCTTCCGTGGGGGTTGTAACCCTTGGGTGACTGCTTACGGGCCTTCGGAACAACTGTCTGTGTGGTTTGGAATTGTTTCCATAAGTGTGAAATTACAGAATGATGAATGCCAAAGAAAAGAGCAACAACTGTGATCGACTGTCCTGCTTTAATGCGCGCCACAGCACGCCAGTGCTCAGAATCCTCCATTTGTTTTCTGGAAGTCATAGAAACATGTATGTCTTGAAAACAAATTGTACGAAAGTTTTAAACACCTTCTATCACCACTTACAATCAACTTCTGTAACCCTTCATAAAGCTGGCTTCTTATAAGACTGCCCTTTTTGCATATTTCTTGACATGAAAGCATGATTGTCTGTTACCTAACATATTTGCATACTTCCATCTACCTCTGCAGCGAATTGCATCCTCTTCAATTCTGATTGGCTTCCGGAAATTAGCATTTTCCTCTCTGTGCTTAACTTTTGGAAGTGAGTGTATTTAAATACAGAGAGAAGAAATATTCAAAAGCTCAACATTTAAAAATTCATTATTTGGCTTCTTGGCTATAATTGATTAAGTTAAGCTCAGTTAGTATAATATAAGTGTAAAATGAAAACTTTGAAAATTTAATAAGTTATTACCTAGTATATAGATAGTTCATGCACTAACACAAAGCATACACTGCCTGTTTTGTATATCCTGAAAATTCACCTTTAAATGTTTATTGTTGAGTTGGGATATTTTTATTAGAAGCCATTAAAGTTTTTAAAAAAATAATTATTAGAAAATATTAAAATAACATTAATCATTTTCGAGCTCTATTTGTTATTTAAGATATACTATCTCTTTATTTCATGCACACTTCATTTCTGCTCCCGTGTAATGCCGGGCTGTAGAGAGGGAAAGGAAACCTGTCTTACAATGAAAAGAAGTGGAACAAATTTCGGAAAAGGGAATTTTAATGACATAATTATCGAAATCACTCACATTGCACACATACACACACAAGTGCTATTGTCATGAGGGAAACAGGAAATTCCTATGGGGATTAAGTTATACTCTCAGTAAAAATCTGTGCAATGCTGGGCTAAGCAGAGGGAAAAGAAACAAAGAAGTCAAAGTAATTTCGAAAAGGAATATTAGAAGTGCTGATTTTGTGAAGGAAAGGAAAAATTTATAAAAGTAGAGAAATCCTGTGCAATGCTGGGCCATGCAGCTAGTTAGTATTTTAATGTTTGTATATGTTTTTATAGAGTAGTTTATCATGTAAAGAAATGGGCTATTATGATTTTAACTATATTCATAGGTATTCACATTATCTGTAAAGGTTTCATTGAAATAACGGTGTAATAAAATTATTTTATAGATTTTGACAAAATAAAATTAAATAATTACTAAAATGCAACAAATACGTAATTTTGAAAAAAATTTTAATTTAGACTTTTTGAATTATGTAAATATGTATTGTATGTGCATCTGATTTATTTTTTGAATTTTGTTTTAGGTCTTATAAGTTTTATTTTTAAAATTGATCATTTATGTGTGTTTGGGTTTCACCATTAAAATTGTGTTTCAGTTACATAGAATTTTTTCAGAGTATTTTCAGTAGGAATAAACTAAAACTAGATGTGCACAAAATTATTATTATTTTAACCTTATAAAATGAATTAATATGAAAATATTTATTTGTGTTTGAACTCAGTATGTGCTTGATATGAAGGTAAACAAATCTGATCCAAACTAAAGCTTTTTTCTCTCCTCTCCGTTTATGCACATAGGTTAATGGCTACGACTTCACCATGGTAACTCATAATAAAGCAGTGGAATACATTAAAAAACATCCTGTATTGAATATGTTGGTTGCTAGAAAAGGAGTAACACATTCTTGAAAGTTTGATTTATCAATAATAACTCTAGCTGGCTAGAGGCTGTTCCTTTTTCCTAAATCTTCTTTCTCACTTTCATTCTGATTGCTATAAAATATCTTTCATTGATATTAATTTTTTTTACATATTTTAGTCACAATGTTAATGTTTTTCTTTTTGTGTTGTGGAAAACATTTTGTATGACTCTTATCCTGTGGATAGTTGTAACTTGTACATAAAAAAATTGCTAGAAATTTTAAGATAGTTCTAAGTCCTTCGTTTTCAATTGGAATATATATATTATTTTTTTTAAATATTTATTGTTTGCTGTGAAGTTATGAAATATTTTTTTCATACAAGTTTGAATGTTTTAGTTCCTAGAATGTTGCTTCTTTTATATCATGACTGTCCAGTAATTATGTTTAAATTATCTTTCTTCTTTTTCAGCTTAAACATACATTCTATTATTATTTTGTGTATTAAAATGTTTAATTTTAATGCATATTTATTTTAAAAGACTCTTTCAGATTATCATAACATTTGTCATAATTTTATTAATAATTAACAAACAATTAATATGTTTTCCAAATGCAGGGAAAAAAATTACTTCATGTTATATACTTTAAGAAATATTTATAAAAAAATATTTTGAGTTTTTAGTTGCAGTTAAATGCATTAATTAAGATAAAACATCTTTTTAATGTGTCATGGTTATGTAAAAAATAGCAAAATATTTTTGAGAAGTAGGCAATTTATTGCTTCGCTTATGTTTCACAGTAGTCTTATGTTTAGAGAGAATGTGAAAGATACTGTATTGTGTTCTGTTATCATTTGTTGAATTTTAGCTTGATAACAGGATAACATAACAGTATAAATTATGATTAATTAATGATATTTATTAATATAATGCTTGAAATGTTTAGGTTCATTTAATCATTTTGCATTTTTTAATCTTGATTTATTTGGTACAATTGTATATCTGTATTAAAGTGCTTCAAGAGCAGTGAAAAATACTTAATTGTAAAAAATTTAATGCGTTAAATGCTTTTTATGACTTTCATCCATTTCAATTTCTTTTAACATTTTTAGAAATTATTACTTTCAGTCTTTAAATAGTGCAATCATTCCATGCAAAAATGTGTCCTCAGAATGTTATTTTTCCTTAATCAGAAAATTCAATCATCTGTTTCACATATATTTCTTCAAATTTCATATTGTATAAAATAAAAAACAGAAAGAAAATTTGAATCCTTGTATATAATGTAAAAAAAAAAAATTTGCAAATACAGTCGACTCTTGATAATTCAAAGTTGAAGGGATCGATGAAAAACTTCAAATTATCAAGAAGGTAGAAAAAAATTCCAAAAATACTCAAAGATAATTTTTTTCTAACACATTGATATTTGAAACTATGTAATAAGTTAACAATTGTACATATATGTAAAATTATTTTAAAGTATTTTTAAAAAGTATGTATTATATACAGTATAAAAATTTTACAGAAGTTAAAAGTCCTGTATTAAAAGAATACATTCATACACAATCCTATGCATCTTTTCTTCACAATAGCGGATTATCCTTTCTGAACACATGTGTAGCAAGGCCACGTGTTAAACGAAAGATATGGACGACTGACAACAGGTGCAGTTGGTCTATTGTACAATCACACCTTTATAGTGTCTTTAGCCTGAGGAACCAGAAAACATTAAGAAGGGGGATGGGGTCATCAAAGGGGCATATAGGGAGATATATAGAGATAACACATTGCAAAACTTGTAAGTTCCAACCTGTTTTTTACAAGACCTCACATGATAATAAATGTTTGAATTTTCCAGAGTTTTCCTTCACTTAGAATTATACCATGTTCTGTAGTCTGGCCAGCTACAGATTTAACTTTGAAATATTGAGTGCACCAAAACGTACATAAAAAAAACGTACGAAATATCAAGAGTTTTTCTAGAGATGGAACATATACTTCGAACTATCGAGAGGTTCGTATTATCAAAGGTTTTAATTATCGAGAGTTGACTGTATATATATAGGTTTTATGTTCCACATTTGTGATAAATTGAGAAACATTTCTTTTCTGTAAAGCTAGAAATTAAAGTATTTTTAGAAGAATCTGAAAGCTATTTAGTTTTCTCATTATTGTTGCTAAATAGTTTTCAGCTTTAACGTCTGTTGACAGGTAATAGATGAAAAATTTCATGTTTTATGGAAGGTTTTTTTCAGTATAATTGTCACACCAGTGTCCTTGTATTTTTATGTATGCCTTTTTCAACATAAGTGCTTTTCAACTATTATAGATAACTCTTCTACTTTAGAATGAATTAGCTGATAATAGAATATTTCCTGATATTTTGTCTAAATTAATGAAAAGTCGAAAAATTTAATGTCTGTTTGTACGTTATAATTTTAATGTGTGTTTTGAATTGAATATAAAAATGAAAAGATTGAAAGCTTTATAAAAAAGGAACATATGAAAAACTATATAAATATATAAAACTAGAAGTTATAGTGTTGTTCTTTATATATATATATTTATAAATTTGTATGTTTTTCCTTGTGTATATAGGCAATTTTTTTTTATTTCACAAAATGCAATTTAAAGAATTTTTCCCCTTTAACAATATAATAGTTTCATTGTTTTTGTATTGCATATGTATGTAGATTTTGTCTAAATTAATGAAAAGTCGAAAAAATTTAATGTCTGTTTGGACATTATAATTTTAATGTGTGTTTTGAATTGAATATAAAAATGAAAAGATTGAAAGCTTTATAAAAAAGGAACATATGAAAAACTATATAAACATATAAAACTAGAAGTTATAGTGTTGTTCTTTATATATATATATTTATAAATTTGTATGTTTTTCCTTGTGTATATAGGCAATTTTTTTTTTATTTCACAAAATACAATTTAAAGAATTTTTCCCCTTTAACAATATAATAGTTTCATTGTTTTTGTATTGCTTATGTATGTAGGTGAAATTTCTAATGATACTTGTTGAAGTGCAATCTAAATTTAGAAATTATAGTTTTCTTCATTGAATCTTATCATGCATCAATGTAAATCTGCTCTCATTAACAAAAAAATAGAAAGAAACAAGTTTTAAATTTTTCATTATGGATTACTATTCAAAATAAGTAATTTTATTATATTTGAATCTGAAGCTGAACTCAATTTTTTTTCATAGTTATAAATGAAAGAATCAAGTAATAAAAGTTTTAACAAAGAAATAATAAAATTTTGATTTAATATTGAAAAAGCAGCAGATAAGTAAAGTTTTACTAAATTAGTGCTTGTAACTCAAATATTTACTTTTAGAAAATTTACAGTAATTGATGCAGTAAGTACTTGATTTGAGAGATATATATGAAAATGGCTTTTTAAAATTTGTAAAAAGAGTATTTGAAAAGTGCCAGCAATTAAAAAATACTAATTTCAGAAAGCCTTTTATATATGTTATGAAGTGGAACAGAGAGAGAGCAATTCTACTCTTATTGTTCCTTAAAATATTGCATTCCTGTGTAAAACATTCAGAATTATGTGTTCTAGCACAAAATTCTCTAATATTTCATCCCTTTGGATGAGAGTGATAATCTTTATCAGTATTACTTCTGTATAAAGATATATATTATAAAGATTGATGTATAATGTAATGTAAGTGAGGTTTTTTGTATAAATTCCTATTTTAAATCTTATAACTACTGTTAACGTGTTGAAATAATAAAAATTTATAATGTTTATTATAAACAATTGAAAGAAAAGTTTTTGAAATTGAAATAATGAATCTTTCCACTAAAAAATATGATATAAATTTCTTCTGAGAAATATTTTTCTTATATCTATTTGATATGATAAAGAGCAATTTGTGAATTGAGTATTTTTTATTTCGATAACTTATACTGACTTTTAATTTTAGTAGGAAATCTAATAAAAAGGTTTGTCATTAATTTTATTTTGAAACTTTATATCTCAATTTTTTTTCTCTGTTGTAAATCTTAATTTATTTGCATCATTTTTAACAAACTACATGTTGATTGTAGATTTCATATTTAAGAACTGCACTTCTTTATGACTGTGTACATATGTATGTTTATTATTTTCTTAGATCACAAGTTGTCTGTAGTTTTGTATGTGCATGAATGTATCAAATGTGTATTACCTAAAGGAGAAATCATCTGTGTTAATCATAGCTGAATAATGAAAAGCAATAATTTTGTCATGATGTAATTAACTGCACATATAAATAGTTATTTTCACACACAGTTTCAGCTGTGACTGAATTATTACTGAAGATTTAATAAATGCAAGGTTGTTTCTCAGGTAAAATGTATATAAGAACTGTTTTGCCTGATGTATATTATTTCTAAGTGTATATTTAAAAATAAATTTTTCATATTAAAATAAATGAAAAGTTTATGTAAAGAAAATATGAAGTTTATTCATCCGTTTACTTTTTTTGTAAACCTTTTGCATGTGTATTGTATGTTCTCCCTTGCACATACATGATACTGATCATCATTTGTACAATTCATTCTTTTTGTATATAAAGAGAGTTTCATATGAATTATGTAATATTTTTTATTGAGAAAATATATTGCTTTGTGATGAAAATGTTTTTTGTTCATTTAAAAATAGGTTAGGAATTATCTTCAAAACCTATATTTTGCTATGGAAGCTAATTTCATTCTGTTTGTCATAAGATTATTTTAAATTCGATAAGTGAATGCAAGTACTGTAGCACTTTGTTAGATTTAACTTATTACACAAACATTTAGATATGTGTATGAAAGAAACAATTGAATCTATATCTGAGACCAAAATGGTTACTATCTTGGTAATATATTGTCATGTGTATGTCTGTGTTTTCTTCTAAAATATTCTATCAGACTTTGTCATTCACACCTAAAAACCTTCAATTGACTAAAAAAAAGTTCAATTCACTATAAACAACTCTAAAAAGAAATAGTTGCAGAACATTCTGGATTCCTCTCGGAAAGACAGTATTTCAAAATTATGAATTCCATAACCTTTAACTCTTGTAAGTGTAAAATGATGTGAATTCATACCATCCTGCTATCAAAAATGTTTGTTACACATGTTATGGTTTATTCTTATATAATACATGCGTCTAAAACGCATAAAAAATCTTGAATATCTTTGAGAAATGGGAATTAAGTTTCTTATGTGTTCTTGAATCTGTTGGATGTATCCTATTAAGACAGTTTTAGACATTTACTATGAATACATGACTTTAATCCAGTGCTTCTCAAACTTTCAATGCTTGTGACCCAAAATTCAATCAGAATTTTCATCGGGTCTCTCCAAACAATAACAATTTATAAATCAATTGTATACTTTGATGCTAAAGCTACCATACGACTTTAACCTCTTAACTGCCACCGGTGTAGATAAACGTCTCACCCAGACAAAGCGCTAATTGCCCCGGGTGTATATATACATCTTTCCAAACTATGACCTTTTCTGTGTACTGCTATCTACATAAAATTATTCCGAATTTTTTGGAATGCAAACAAAGGAGCTTGACAGTGTTGGCAAAGGATTTACTCATTTCAGAGGATTTGGTTATTTGTACCTTTTCTCTCTTCACCTCCCTCCTCCAACACATCATACACATGTGTCTGCATGGAAAACGGTGGCATTGGGAAGCGAATCGCATAACTTGTAATCAGCAGCTAAAGGATTAATTATGAAGATAAGTGTTAATTTTTTTATGTATGACAAGCCCATGAGTCACTGGTAACTGTTAAACATGTTCTTAACTTAGTATTATTGAATTAAATATAAAATACATTGTGCAGTAATGATACATTTATGAGTGTATTATATCAGTGTAAATGTGTCATTTATTTTATATTATGTCAGAATGTATTTCGTTTGTTACTTTCAGTAAATTAATAATTTTTTTTATAATCTTTTGTTTTTCTCTTTTCAATATGCTTTCACCCCCCTCGTACAGTTATCATGCCCCATAGTTTGAGAAACGCTGTTTTAACTTGTAGAAAAACCTCAATCAGTGAAAATTTCAAAAAACAATGTACAAAATTTAGAAAAACACAGATGTTATAACTGAAGTATTTTTGAAAATCACTGTCCAAAAAATTTCAAATTGTGTATCTCATGTAAAGGTATATATTTCTTACTAATATTATTTTATGTCTACTGTCACTTCATATGAATGTGTTTCATGTAGCCTAATTTTGACTTACTGACATACCATTATTAAATTTAACTATAATGTATATGTATACACTTTTCCAATGTGTTTTAGCTTTTATTGCTTTGCTTTGTACTCAGTGATGTATTAATGCATAATAATTGTATTATTATAATATTTTTTAAACTCATTTAGTTCAAAAACTCTATTTTCTATTGTTAGAACATTCCATAAGAATGGTTTTCTAATTCCTTTTTAGGGTCAAAATCAAAAGAATACTAATGAATCTTGTGCTTTGTAGAACTATTAAAAAAATTATATCATTAACTTACCAGTTAACTAAAATTATGAATTTTGATTAGTTTATTTTTTCTCAAATTTAAAAATATCTGTTTATTAGTTCTTTTTTATGAATGCTTAATATGAATTTGAATATTATTTCTTATTTTTATTTCTTAAATCAAAACGGTCATTTGCCAGTTCTTTTATTAATGATTTTTCAAAGTTTGTTTTTGTTTCATTTCATAATTGCTTTATGTATGTTATTACATGCTTCAGCACTTATGGGAAATATTACATAGTTGAAATACTTGAGAAATGAGATTTTGTCATTTTATTCATTATTAATTATTTCTATATATTCTGTGATATTTGGTTTATAAGTTTAGCTTAATAAAAAATACTTTAAAAATAATACATCTATTTTGAATTTATTCTTTGTGATATAATGCAATTGATAATGTTTTAGAACATGAATTGACAGTACATATTTTCATTTAGGGGATGATAGTCCATTTATTTTAATTTTCTTTTTAAATAAATGAACACTGTCTCAGTTGCTTCCTTTGCATTTTTGTTTGCAATGTATATTTTGTGCATTTTTTATTCTTATGATTCATTAATAATTTTTTTGAAAAATGCAAAAGTTCCAACTTCCTACTAAACACTTTTTAATGTTCCATCAAATAGGGTATTTCATCATGATTGTGAAAATCTAACAATAGTACACATTGATAAGATGGCCAGCTTTTTTTTCCAATGAAAGGTAGGACATAAATAAATTAAAGAAACAAATATTGCAAAAAAAATATATTATTCATTGCTACAATAATGAAGCAGAAAGCAATTATAATAGCATTATAAATGAATACTGCAAGTGTGTATTATGATTAGTTATTATTTAAATATAATTGTTTTTCCATTGGAGAAATGTTTTTTAAATTTCCATTTTCCAAAAAAAAATATTTTAAAAAATCTACAGGATTTTTTTATATTAAATTTTACAGCTGGTTCTGTAACTAGAGTCCACATTCAGTCTGATTTTTCAGTTGTCTAAAAATCATATAATCACTGTGTTATTGGCAAGGCAACACAATGTAAAGTGAACCAGAAGTAAATTTTTAATGGCATATGTGTATTTTTAAAAAAGGTTGAATATTTGCACCTTTTACCAATTTCAACATCTTCATTTTCCCACTTGACCAATTTCTCAGAATTTAAATGAATATTCAGTGTTCAAATATCTTAAAATAAAAATTGTCATCTGATTTAATTTTTGGTGATTCTGTGTATAAAAACGAAACACAAGATTCAATATCTGCCCAATGCACCTGAGAGGAGACAAAAAAAGGGACCAAATGTCCCACAATATTTGCTTCAGACCATTCTTTGATGTATTCCAAATATATCTGAGGAAAATTCTGGGATTTTTGACAAATTTTTCCATTTTCTCCAGATTTTATTCGTCTAGCTCTGATAATTTTCTTATTGTAGTAAAAGTGAAAAAAATTTCTTTGAACTTAAATTTATATTGAAGAATTAACTCAGTTCAAATAAGACACTTATGCCAGCTGAAATCTGATCACGTTCAATCTTCTGAATTGTTTTATGAAAAATTGATGCTTGAAATAAGACAAAATGCATTATTATTTAAGAACAATCCCAGGGTTTTAGGGTACTTGACTTAAGCTTTTAAAATATGAACACATAAGCTCAAATAAATGTAGAAAAAGCAAGAGCATGTTATTTTGCTTTTGAATATTCTTTATATTCAATATTTTCTTCACAATATTGTTTTAAACTAGTAAAACAAACACTGAAATACGAATTGTTGTTATTCTTACTTATACATCTATTGGCATGGCTCAAGATGCCATATTGATTGCATTTGATAAAATATGTTTATTGCAGCCAATTCCTAAAATTTTTTTGTGGAGTAAATCTTGTAACTTTACATACACATATATATTATATATACACACCCCTTTGCGTCTTCACCTTCAAAATTGGTGTTGGCTGCTGTTGTATTATCAGCTGTTAATGCAACAACTTTATATTTTAAATACTTTCTCTTATTCTTTGTAGATAATTCGTCAAAATTTCAGTCTTCAATGGACTCTAAATTTAAAATTTTTACATGAATACCCTTGGTTACATTTAAAATATCATACTAATATTGGATATAATTTATTGTAGTTTCTTGTGATTTGAAGCATCAAATAAAATCGTTACAAATGCTGCAGCGTTCAAGTCTTATGTAAGTATTTTGTCACAGTAATACATATTTTTTAATATTGATTTAATGACCTTATGTTTATGGTCCTCATGCATGAAAATTTAACATTGTGAAATGTTTTCAATAATTTGTTCTAAAATCCTTGCTACGAAAACTTCATAGTGAATTATGGTATTTGTTGCTAGTTTTCATCTTCAGAATAATTTAGTTTAAAAAAAAACGTTACCTCACTGTTAGAGGCTGATGCATCTAATGACTGTTATGTTTGTTGGTGACAAGTGTTTGACTATATAGCTGCTCTGCCTCCAACTGCGATACAAAATTTTTTAAGGCAAATATTGCAGAAAAAACTTATCTTTTTTTATATGCGACGAAGGGAAATTCCTACTTCATTTTATCATTGAACTGATTTTTTTTAAAATTTTTTTATTTTTCCATCTTTAAATTAATTGAAAATGGAATGTAACTTCATAAGCGCATAGAAATAAAAATTAAATTGTAGAATCAAAATTATTTTACAGCTCTAGGACAATAGAGTTGTATAAACTTATAGAAATAAAAGTTGAAAATTAGTAATGAATTAAACTTGAATTGCGATTCCCTAGGTCCATATCTGGAATATACACTAGGAAAAAGAAATTATTGCCGTATTAATTCAGCAAGGTTATTATTAAGTCAGTGAGAATGTTAATTCATCAAAGATATCGCTGGTTTATTTAAAATAATGAATACTAAAAATCACCCCGGTTGCATTTTTTTAAAAAAGTATTTTCTTTACCCGATTGTAATCATAATGAAATTACTAATGCATATAAAATTAAATAAGTGGTTATTTTTTTATCACTATGAAAATTTTTTATTAAATACTTTAAAATTTATAACTAAGCTTTTACATATCGAAAAGGGGAACGCTTTTTCAAGGCAATACAGAACTTCCAAAAGGAGAACTATGGGATTAATTTTAATAGTTATCCACACATTTTAATTATAATTTCGGTATTATCTCAATTATGAACTCCTTTCGGTATTATGAAACTACTTTTCGTATAAATGGTTACGTATTATCTTAATGACGTTTATTTATAACAGAGTTTGCAGAGGATTATAAAGGAAATTCTCACGAAGTAAAATATTAATGATCCTTGGAAAATTCTATATATTTATGTATATATATATATTCTTTATTATAAATTTTGGTTAATCCTGAAGAAAAATTGTGCGTGTATGTATACACCCCCCATTGCCATAAAAATTTTCGCACCGAGAAGTAATAGTGTAATTGTTACGAAACTTGCATGAAGGTACGTGTAAGGCAGATGTGTAAATGATTGGAAATGCAGCGTGGCAACATTGCGTAGTACCACCACCAGAAGGCGCTAAAAATCCGTTAATCTAGGATTATGAAAAAGGTAAGCAGAGCTTGTTAGCCTGTATTTAATCTGTTGCAGAGACAGTGCCGGTTGATCCATTGGGGGCGGGCGCCCAGGGGTCCGAATAAGCTGGACTTAACCGGATGTTCTGGCTATAAATTTCGATTAGATTAGATTAATTAATTACAGATCTAGGGGGTCTATAGATCTTCTGCGCCCAGAGCCCGAAATGAGCCTAAACCGGCACTGTGCAGAGGGATGCTTTTTAACTAGCAATGTCATTACGCCTCCATCGAAAACAAAATGTGCAGCTATCAGAATTCGAGGGGTAAGAATCGTAGGGATGATGGAAACTGGGTAGTCAGCTCGGCGAGCAGCTTGCCACCTAAACCATTCTGATTTTACTGAGAGAATGTATTGGGACCGGTGGACAAGAGAATCTGTAACACGGCGACCTGGCTCAGACCGCCCTCGACAAACCAATAGTCTGGAAGATCGTCACATCATACCACACCCACGAATATCGCCAGCTGTCTCATTGTCCGCCATCCATTCACTGGCAGCACTTTCAATACGGACCACTGTGTCAGTCCATACCATCGCAAGGCGCATAGCTTAAAGACAGTTTTATCGTGGCGCTCATTACCTGTACCGTCATTGACACCCACTCCACGACGACTCCATTTGGAATGGGATCGCGCTCGAAGGGATTGGACTGCAACCGAAAGGAATCAGGGCGTCTTCAATTACGAATCAAGATCCAATTAAGGGCAATGATGACAATCGTGTACTTGTGTGGAGACCCCGTGGTGAATGCCTCAATCCTGCCTTTATTTAATAGCAGCACATCTCTCCCACAAGTGGTGTGATGGTAGAGGATGCTATTGCATATGACTCACGGACACCTTTAATATTGATCCATGGCACCATGATAGTCCAGAGGCACGTTCGTGACATTCTCCAGCCACATGTGTTTTCATGGCAGAGCTTCTGAGAGCCATTTTTCAACATTCCAATGCTCGCCCACATACAATAAGGGTTTCACTGTACTATACCTCCGCCACATTTACACCTTTCCCTTGCTTGCTTGATCCCCAGATTTTTCACCAATCGAGCATATCTGGAATCATTTAGGACGGCAAACTGGACAGCCTACTAGTTTGGTCGAATTATATGCTCATTTACAGCAACTATGGAATGAGATGTCGCAAGACATCATACAGGACTTGTATGGTCTAATGCCCGACTGTATCACGCCATGCATTCACGCTAAAGGTGGCCCAACAGGGTATTAAAACCTCAATTCATTTGTAATTTTTTTTTTACAGTAAATAATCATTTTTCTTTTATTTCTTTGTAATCATTTACATCAACGTTGTACTTACGCATGTAAAATTTCGTTTTATTCTGACAACTTTTTCTAAGAGAACAAATTTTTATGGCAAAGATAGTATATACAAAGAGGTATAATTTAAAGATTTAATACATTTGTTTATATAAAATAGGAGCAAAATTGTTACTTTCTTTTAATAAATTCAAAACGAACTAAAAATATAATATGTATATTGCTATTTTCAAATTGTTACACGTAATCATTTGTTTTTAATATTTAATAAACCTAAACATGTATATATATATATATACATATAAAGAGTAACCATTAAAACTGTTATATTGCTATTTTAGTAGGTTACTCAGTGAGTTTATATGTTTTTGTTAGCAATTTGTATTCTCATACACGTTAGTTATATACATCTGTTAGGCTAATTTTTTAACAGATTAATTATATTAGAGAAGATGAATACAGTAAATCATGACAAGATATTGAAAAATGTAGTTGATTGTAGAGATTCAACTAGATTTTTTTTTCCAGAGTATTCTTGCATAAGGATTACTTAAAGAATGCTAAAAAAGATATTATGCTATGCAACAATATTTCTATTAACTCTAGTGACATTAAAAGCAGTAAATATTTCTCTAGTAAACATCAAAATAGTAAATTTTGCAATAAAAAGATTCACTTTTACAAAAGATGCGGGGACAATAGATGTAAAACTTGTAAAATGATAAATAATGATCAAATTAAAGATAATCCTAAATTTACCTTCTGTAAGACATTTAACTGTATTTACTCATTGACATGTAAACTATGCCATTTTAAATATATTGGACAGACATGTAATAAAATTAATATTAGAATTAATCAACATAGATCAGATACTAAAAACTTTAACAGTATAAAAAATTCAAATAAAATAGAAGTTAGACACTTCCATACACATGGTTTTGAAAATGTTGTACTCAATATTATTAAAGTAGTCCCTAATGTTAAAGAAAGACTATGGTGGGAAAATTTCTACATAAAGTATTATAATACAATTTATCCGTATGGACTAAATGTATTATGTCAAGGAAAAAATATTTTCAATGCTATTAAACAAAATTCTCAAGATTATTTTTACAATAATGAAATCAAAAAGTCTAATAAAAGAAAAACTAGAGGGAATAGGACTAAAAGGTTAAGCAGAGACGAAAATGTTATTTCAAAAAGTATTAGTGATATATGTACTAGTTTCGAGAACAATTTTAATATAAAGCATATTATATAAATCTTTCATGTTTGGATTAAGTAAGACAGAAATATGTATCACAGAAAATATACTAAATTCAGATAAATTTCTAGATAGTCATGCTTTACATATCATAAGAGACATTCACAAATTTCTAAAGCATAAACATAAAATAAAAGTCAATGTAAATAAAAAATATCAAACAGAATATTGTACATTATTACATATGAATAAATCTTATGATAATATTAATTTTTCTAGCATTTTTAAAAAGCACATGTCAACTTTCCCAATTCAAAATATCACTATTCAAAAGGCTTTTAAATATAATAAAAAAATAGGTAGAGCAATTTTTAACTATAATGCACCTATAAAGCAAGAAAATTTAATATGTTATTGTAATGAATTTAAAGAATTCAAAGATAATTATCACCAGCATGTTATTACTGGTGATCTCAATATTGTAAAAGACAATATTCTTAGAAATATAATGAATAAAGGTACTGGTTTTAGACTTATGATTTCCAATAATAATAAAATTATCAAAAATCAGTTATATAATCATATTGAGCAATTCATTTGCAAAATTGCTATTAAATATAGTATGCCTATAGAGGTATTCACAGAGTTTAAATGTAACTTTACACAACAGATTAATAAATATAACTTTAGTACAGATAATAACATCTTTTTTAATGATATTAAAAATCAGATCAAAATAAATTTATTATAGTTTATATTGATAAAGTCCCCGGAAATTTTGCCTTCATTTGTAAATACTATTACAGTTTAATGCTCAACAAACATTTTGAAAATAATACAGCTTTTATTATGTCATCAATTTCTGATAGAGAAATAAATAATCGAATTTTGGCTTTTCATAAACAATTAAATATACAAATTAATAATAATTTTAAATTTCCCTATGGTATTTCTTACTCCTAAATTTCATAAAGATCCAGTAAAGTTTAGAACAGTTACTAATGGTTTTAATCAGTGGCGTAACGTGCACCCCCGCACTGCGGGGGGGGGCAAGGCTTCTAGGGGGCCCAAAGCCTGACTGACGCCATGAACGTATATTTTCTCTAAGTTCGCTTCACATTTTTCGAAATCGAATTTATAAGCGATTTTCCAATCAGCGATCAAACGTCATTCATCATCAAAACTTTCATACGCTCATTACAAATCTTTAATCCTATAGCCAAACCAAAAAACTTTTTTTTTTCATTTGCTGTAATCCAGGCAACGAGAGATACTTTTTCTTTAGTGGGTTTTCTTTTAAAACCTTAATTACTAACAAATAAAACCAGGGCCGGATCTACGTATGGGCTTAATGGGCTGCAGCCCAGGGCCTCCGTTAAAAATAACAATCATAAAGAGATGTTTACAATCAAAATAGTAATAAAATAATAAACCAGTAAAAAAATACATTTCAAAAATAAAATACCCGAAATTACCGAATTTATTTTTATTTTTGAGAGCAAGAGAACAATTTACTTTTGTTCTTCCTTCTTACCACCGAATACGTGGAAATCAATAATTAATAGGCAGAGGCTCTATCATAGGACGGTGCCGATGAGCATCGTGACCTTATACGAACGTAGTGACGCTTTTCTGTAGCCATTTATTTTTGTGCAAAAGGTGCAATCAGGTTTTGGGCCTAATACCGGATCTTACAAAGGATTAAAAAACCATTACATAGGCTTTGGGCCGCCCGTAATGCGGGGTTGCAAGGGTGTACGTTAAGCCACTGAAGTGAAAGGGGAAGGAAATTAGCCAAAGAAAATGGTCAAACACAACAAGCAAATATTAACGAGGAAAATATCCAAGATCTCGATGACCAGCAGCCTTCTAAAAAATATATTGTTCAGACAGAGGACATCAGTGTTTACAAAATGTTGGGTTTGAGTTTAAAAAATACGTTGACATGGGTTCGTGGCCTAAATCGTTAGGTAACAATTTTATCGATTGTTTCCTACATGCCAAATAAAAATCCAAACAATATATATTCTGTTTCGGTAAGAGAATACAAAGGACAAAAGTGATCATTTTTGAATAATCCTTTAATTAAAAAACTTTAAAATGGCCAAGTGCTGGAAAGATCTTGGCTATGTTATTAGTATTAGAGAGTAGTTTTTGTTTGACCTGCAAAACTTTTTCTAAAACAAATTCTCAATACACAACCGACTTTTCTAATAGGAAATACTTTACAAGTTGTTTAGAAAATCAGGAAAATTCTATTGAACATAAAAATTCAGTGTTAGTTTGGCTGACACGAAAAGAAAATAAGTCTGTTTTACAAGGGGAGGGCATGACGAAGGAAATTCATTTGGGGACGAGACTTTGTGTATTAGCATTACTCCTTTAGGACAGTGGTCTTCAAACTTTTTCAACTCATGGAGCCCCTAGAACTTGAAGGTGCTTTCGTGTAGCCCCGGGAACTTAAAGTGCTTTCGTGGAACAACTTGAACTAGAAAGTGTTTTCGTGGAACCCAATTTCAAACACATACGTCGAAGAGTATGTTTCAAAGTAATATTTAAAAGTAAATTCAAAAGTAAAAATTCATGTCACAAGCACTTCATGTAAAAGCAATGAAAAAAGTTTTTGCATTTATTATTAAAAAAATTATAATCTACACTGCTAGCCACCGTAAGTGCAACACCCTGAAGAAAGCACGCAAATAACATGAAATTTACAACATGCATTAGTAGAGGTGAGATATGCAAATGATTAGAATTTCGGCGCATACACACATCACGCACGCCTGTAGCGCCACCTCAAAGCGCTATTTAAGGCTTGGAGATTTCGACGATTTCAAGTTCGGCAATTGTGTTTTTCTTGTGGTTTTTTCAAAAAACGATCAGTTATGTCTCGTAGAAAACAGCAATCAGCTTTTGATCAAGTATCCGAGTTCGACAGAGGAAGGATAGTGGCCTACCGAAATTGTGGATTATCTTTCAGGGAAATCGGTAGTCGCGTGTTGGACGAAACCAAACAACTGTAATGCGGATATGTGACCGTTGGATGCAGGAGGGTACGACGAACTGACGTGGTTGATCGCATCCACCTCAGTGCTCCACTTTACGTGAGGACAGGCAAATTGTGAGCATGGCAGTAACGGATTGCTCAGTCACATCTCGAACCATAGCACAGCACATTGAGTCTGTAACGCATCATTCAGTGTTTGCGCGTACCATTTGACGCCGTTTACAGCAGAGTGGTCTGTCCGCAAGACGTCCATTGCTTGGTCTACCCTTGATGCAGAAACACAGACGTCTCCGCCGCCAATGGTGCGATGAAAGAAGGATGTGGGCGTCAGAATGGAATGAAGGTGTGTTTACTGACGAGTCACGCATCTGTCTGCAACACCACGATGGTCGGATTCGAGTCTGGAGACACCGTGGAGAGAGGATGCTGAACAGCTGCGTTATGCACCGCCACACTGGTCCTGCACCGGGTATTATGGTATGGGGCAGTATTAGATATCACTCTCGCACTCCTCTAGTACGCAATGCCGGTACTTAAAACAGCCAGCACTACATCTCCGAGGTGTTGGAGCCAGTTGTCCTTCCTTACCGCTAGGGCTTGGCCACAGCCATATTTTAACATTATAATACGCGACCACACGTGGCACGTATTGTCCAAAGGTTCTTCGTCAATCACCAGATTGAAATTCTTCTCTGGCCGGCTCTCTCTCCGGATCTTTCGCCGATAGAAAACATGTGGTCCATGGTTGCTCAACGATTGACCCAGATTACACCTTCAACTGCCACAGCAGATCAACTTTGGCAACGTGTGGAAGCTGCTTGGTCTGCTGTACCCCAAGAACACATCCAAAGTCTCTTTGAATCAATGCTAAGGCGTGTGGCAGCGGTGATCTTCAACAATGGCGGCTACTCTGGCTACTGATTCTGGCAGGAACCACACTTCACAGAAGTCTATAAATTTAATCATTTGATACTTGGTCAACATGTTATTTACAAAATAAATTTTGTTCTGCTATCTCTGGTCTTTCTTGGTGTTGCATTTACGGGGCCAGCAGTATAATTTTGTTAATATAATTTACTCATTTAAGTGTTACCTATCCATGCATTATATTTAGTAACTGAGATATGTGCTTCCTTTTTTTCACACGGTCGAAGTCTAGATCTGTTGAGATTAAGTGCAATCGCATTACTTATTCTGAGTTTAATTTGCTTTTATACTTTGTTTTTGTAGCCATTTACGCTGAAAAATATCTTTCACTTAAACACAATTTTCTAAATGGCATAAAAATGTTTATATATGTGTGAGAAATCCCGTGTATTTTGCTGAGAGAGAATTTGAAACCTGAAATTTAGAAGCTGTTTTTGCTTAAATTTAGATTTTAACATCAACTCTCTTAACATGTTGTTCGTTTTCCTTAATTATAGGTGTTGTTTTCCACAAATGTAAAAAGGTGCATTGTCCATTAGAAAACTATTCAGTTTTGCAAGACATTGTGCTAACTAACGAGTATAAAATTAACTCGTGGAACCCGAGATAGTAAACAATAGAATATTCACAATCTAGTAGAAAGTATATATACATATAAAGTTTAAACGTTTTATTATTATTTTATAATAAAAGTTTAAAAAGTGCTGCAAAGTAAAGTTATTGTATATAAATAAAATTTTCAATGAATAGGGGGAGAGGCGATGAGCTTTAGATACTTGTAACTTTTAAACTTCATAGAAAATGTTAATCCATTTTGCATATTTATTTCTTCTGGATTTCTTATTGTGACTTGTGGAACCCCTGAGTATGCCTCGTGGAACCCCAGGGTTCCGTGGAACACAATATTTGAAGTCCAATGCTTCAGGATGTTCACCTCTCAATGTAATAGAGACGAATGGGCAGTCAATTTGGAGAAAATAGCATTCGAAATTCAAACTATACAATTCATTTTATACAATTAAGTTTTAATCAGCTTCAGCGTTGTAGCGGTACAGGTGAGAGCGTACCTGCATTTTTTGCGATCGGTCAGGGTTAGAATCGCACGGTAGAATTTCTTTTTTTTTCAATTCATTTAATTATTTTTACAATTAAATAATTTTTCTTTTCAAATATTTTATATAATTAAAAAATAATTGTAATAATAAAATATTATAAACAGTTTTACATATGATAAAACTATATTTTATAAAACTATTTGAAAGTATTTTATTCTTTAAAATACAAAATACTTATATAAAATATCATTTAATATAATATACTTTTCTAATAAATATTATTCATTAATAATGCTATATAATAATTAATAATATAATAATAAATTAATATTATAATATACTTATATAACTTTAGTAGCTGTTTTAGTTCTTAAAATATTAAATAATTACATAAAATATTTATTAAGCCTTTTTTAAATAAATTTATTTAATTGTAAAAAATAATTAAATGAATTGAACAAAAAACAAGTCGATCGAGCGACTCGAACCCTGAAAGACCGCGCGGAATGCAGGTGCACTGCCGCCTATGCCAGGGGTGGCCAACCCGCGGCACGCGTGCCACATTGTGGCACGCGGGAGTCGTAACTGTGGCACGCGAAGACTTATCGAAAAGTTACAAAAATTTTATGAAAATATTACTGAATTAATTAAATTACGATAGAAAATTATCATGAAGAGAACATGTAAAAAACAGAAATTTTCAGCGGGAAATTTTAAAGGCGCTAAGCAAGATTTTTTTTTCAGTATAGAGCCAAAAAGGAGATCATGCTCCAAAACTTACAATTCCGCAGCATTCTTAAGTTCCGAGAAAAGTGTTGGGTAAGGTGAGACTAAAAACAAAGAAATTCTCTCTCTCTCTCGGACAGTCGAATCTGTCCAATAAGTCACCCTCTCTCGGGAGCTGTTAATTTTTAACATCTCGGATTTCCATTCGAATTTCAGCTTTCCCTTGCAGTGCTGAAGTATAGTGTTTATAGCTATTGGCTGTCAGCGTATGTCAGATAAAAAGTTTTTTCTGAAGGTGTTGGCTATTTACGATTTCTGTAATGTCAAGAAGTAATTCTGCAATATATGTAGGATTTGAAGTGTTGGGGGTATAAAATATTCCTTTCAGTGAGGTTACAACCTCACCAATAGATGGCGCTGCCAGCGAATATATGCGTCATCCCCCCCCCCGGAATGGTGGGTTTTTAAAGCAGAAGCGAGAGCGGCGGAGAACGAGACAGACGTGAGAGAGACAGACTCCGGTTTTACAGGCACGAGGTCACGTTTCGGTCAACGTGGTGGTCAATAGGCTTAGCGGGCCACGTTTTTCGATCACCGTGGTAGTCGATAGGCTTAGCGACAACTGAGTGTATGCTCCTTGAAATAGCTCATGTTGTAAACCAGTATTTAATCGGAAATCAATCTAATGTTTAATTAAACAGTAATTTTATCCTAACCAGTTTGTTTTTTCTTTGAATATCAAGATCCTGGACATAGTAACTCACCCCTAGACACCAAAAGAAAAGCCACTTGTATAAGTAAAATACACCCCTACATATATTAGGAGAGCAGTTGTAGATACGGTAGTAGAATTTCTATCTGCACAAAGTAGTCACTTTATAAAGCAGAGGGAATGAGAACTTGCATCCATGACAAATCAGAATGCTGGATCCGGAATGTCGGTGATCTAAATGTCGAAAATATGGTTGATAAAATAGCTCCCCCCCCCCCTAGAAATACCGTCATGCATCGTAAAGATGATATGGGCCAGGATGTTGGAACGCAAATTGTCTCTGGACTACAAAATTACAAATATTTTTCATTAACTTTGGATGAAAGCTGTGATATCACAGACAATGCGCAGTTATGCATCTTTGTGCATTACAAGAACAATAATTTTGATACTGCGGAAGAACTTCTTAATTTGAGCCAACTAGTTTTAACTACAGGTGAAGACATTTTTAAAAGGGAACCAAGACGTTTTTCACCTTCGGAAAATCGATTTTTATCTTAATAAAAAGTAAATTTTATGCTGATTCTAAAAATGTATAACATGTATAGGTTTAAAGCTTAATACCCTAGTAATCGCAGTTTTAAAATGTAAGCAATAGCTATGGCGGTTACAACAAATGTCTTTGTATCTGGAGAAAAGTATGTCTACAAACATTCCCTCACAGAACCAGTTCTTGTCAAGATTAAAAACATAATTACAAACATATACATAATTTTTTTTAATGTGTATTTAGAGACTTAACCGCGAAAGAACTTTTACTAAAATGTT
Source organism: Trichonephila clavata (assembly GCA_019973975.1). Taxonomy (NCBI): domain Eukaryota; kingdom Metazoa; phylum Arthropoda; class Arachnida; order Araneae; family Nephilidae; genus Trichonephila; species Trichonephila clavata. The sequence continues at coordinate 87,051 of BMAO01025257.1, forward strand.
TGCATGATCGTACCCAGAACTCAAATGAAAGCTTCAATAATTGTGTATGGAATCAAGTTCCAAAAAACACAATTGTGAGTTTTTAAAAAAAAATTTGTAAATTGGTGTAATGGACGCAGTGATAAGCTTTAATGAAGATGCACATGCAGGGAAAAAATTATTAAGAGCACTAAAAATAAATCTTGGGATAAACACTTGTGAAGGCCTTCGAAAAATTAACAAAGTTAGAATTTGTGAAGCCGAGATGACAGTTTAAAAAGCCAACAAAGATGCCAAGACTATTGAAAGACAAAATAAAAAGAAGAAGGGTGCTTTAGAAGTGTTCATGCAAGATGAATACGAATCTGGAATACTTTAAATTTCAAATTTTAGTAAGCTGTACCATTTTATTTAGCTTTTTTCATAGTACTCAAAATATGTTTTTCTAGTTTTTAGGTACATCCGTAGAAATATCTATCTGTTATATTTTAGTGAAATTTGGTATGAACTTTTGTATAGAAATAATGTATTTAATACTACTAATTTAATTTCTGAAATGTTAGTATTTTTATTTTTACTGCCAATTTCCTAAAAAAAAAATACCCTTTTTATCTATATTTAAAAAAAAATCGAGATTCAAATTTTTAAAAAAAATTCTAAGCAATGAAATATAAAAGAAAACTACAGCATTTAAATAAAGGTACAATTTTGTAACTTAAACAGTATGATTTGTTGTTTTATATGTTATAAAAGGAAAACTGCAGGTACCTAATCAACACCATGTATACGAAAATACCTTTTGAAGTGTACCTTTTTCAAATCCCTTTATTTCTAAAAATATTGTACACATTTAAAAATTTTATGTTATAAGAATAGTAAGAAAAGTATGTAGATTGTGTGACACAATTTTTTTTTATGGAGTCTTTTTGTTGTTGAAAATAATGTTCCTTCGAAAATCGAAATTTTGCTTCATCTAGAACGTCCCGGTTCCCTTAGGAACTTAAAAGCTGCAATTGAAGTTAACAAAGTAGAATGGACAAAATTAGACAGTGTTTGCACAGATGGAGCGCCTTGCATGGCAGGTAGAATAAAACACATACATTTTCACTATGTAGAACTTGCATTTAAAAATGTTTTTGGTGTAATAACCCATAATAAGCCTATAAGTAACATTTTTTCACTTTATTATATTTTTTAGTTTGGTGGAAAATTTGGAAGTGGCACGCGTAACTTTTTTTTATCAGATTGTGGCACGCTTCCCAAAAAGGTTGGCCACCCCTGGCCTATGCCATTGCATCGCTGGAGCTGAAAGAAACTTAATTGTATGAAAGATAAGTATGAATTTCGAAGGCTATTTTCTCGGAACTGACTGTCTATTCGGCGCTATATTATATTGACGGTTAAACGCCCTAAAGGAATATTACTATTACACAAAATCTCGTCCCCAAATGAATTTCCTTAATCGTTCCCTCCCCTCGTTCGATAAATAGTTAAAGGAGCAACTAAGAAAATATAGACAATATAATATTACCACAATGCCCTCAAACATATTATTGCGGTAGTACAGTATTTGGTTATAAGAGGTTTAGCATTTAGAGGTACCGAGGAAGTTTTTGATTCTCTCATAATCGGTAAATTTATGGTGTCCTGGAACTGCTAGAAGAGAGTTCGACCCATTCATTCGTGAACATATTGAACAGTGAGAATTACGACCAAAATCGTTAATATTGTACTTATCAAAAACGATATATTAGCAAAAAATCGAGATCATGGGCAAGCAAATCATTAAAATAATTACAACTCAAATAAATAACGTTTACACGAAGTACTATTCAATTGTGATGGATTCAACACCAAATCTGTTCCACATTGACCAATTTGCTATTGTTTTCCGGGAAAAGTGTATGAAAGATGTGTCTCATTAATAAAGATTAGTCACACTGGATTTTCTTATTTAATTCTGTACAAGAATTTTTAGAAACAAATGAACTGCTATTGGATAATTGTAGGGGACAGTCATTTGACAACGCTGCCAATATGTTCGGTCCATATAATTGTGTGCAAGCTCTTCCAAAAGAAAAAAAAATTAATTCCCTAATTATGTGCCGTGTGCTGCACATTCTCTTAGTCTGGATGATGTAGAATCAGTTAAGGTTGCAACTGAGATCGTTCGTGAACTTCTTTGGTTTAGTGCAACAAATATATGTTTTCTTTTCTGCTTCAACCCGTAGGTGGGAACCTCTAAATCGTGAAATTAAACGGAAATTTTCCTTAAAAGCTCAAGTCAGACCAGATAGTGTCTTGTCATTACAGTACTGTTGAAGCCTTAAAAGATAATTATGGTAATAACATGAATATTCTTAAAGCATTTAGTGACAACAAAAATGAGAAAATTATATTTCGAAAAGTGGCTGTAAATTTATTTGATAAATTAATAAAACTCGAAGCTGTCATTTTAATGAAATTTTCGGAAGAAATTTTCGAAATATTTAATCCAGTTAACAAAAAATTACAGACTCCTGGTTTGGACATCTGTAAAGGAAATAAGTTAATTATGTCATTAAAAACGTTTATAAGCAATGTACAGATATCAGATAAAAAACTAAAAGAGTATCAAGATGCAGCCAAAAAAATTATGTCTTAGTGTAGAAACAGAAAATAGTGATGTGAACAAGAGACGGATTATTTCAAAATTTGCAGAAAAATTGACTGAAAAAACTAAGTATGGGACAAAAAAATTTAAAAGGGACACGCTTATTGTTGCGTTAGATAAGCTAACCCTTGATTTAAATAGAAGTCAAGTACATGCAGAATATAGTATTTAAATTTTTGATGGATTTCCAAGATCAAAGTAAGAACGTCGTCCTGGAGATTGTACGGCCGCGGTGGCCGAGTGGTCTAGGCATCGGATCATGGCTAGCGTGTCATGAGTTCGATCCTAGTACCACTAACGACCCGCCGTGTAGGGGAAGGATGCACGTTAAATCTGTCGAGAGCTCAAACGTCCTCCCGTTGGTGTGGTGTGGTAGTTAGGAGAGGGGGTTCCAGCTCAGGTGTCGTCCGCGTCACTTGACCATGGTTCAAAATTACGCGGACCGTCGCCAAAAGCCCTCGTGTTGCTCATCAGTGCGACGTTAATATTCTCTCTCTCTCTGGAGATTGTACTCCTTATTCAGAAGACGTAGACCAACATTTAGTAAATGAAGGTGTTCAACTCAAAACTTATCTAAAATAAAATGAGCTGTCCTATACTTGTAGTGATATGTTAAATTTAAATTTGAAAAGAAGCTTGTTGACGTTTTTCCAAATATGAATACCGTTTTAAAGATTTTTATAAAGCTCCCTATTACTAGAGATGCAGAGCGTGCATTCTCTAAAATGTCCTATTTTGAAATATAGGACAACAGCAACAAATACTAGACTTACTTATTTGTCACTTCTTTCTATTAATACTGATCTCACTAAAGACTTAAAATGTGATGAGCAAATAAAAGAATTTGCAGCACAAAAATGTAGAAAAGTTTTCTTTTGTAAATTATGTTGTTGTTTATAACGAATTTAAATTGTTTGAAATAAACAAAAAAAACTCTTAAGCGAGAGTTTCGTATATTTAAAATTTTTCCCCTCAAAATTTTTTTTTAGGGAAATGGCAAATTTTTTAATTATTTAGGGGGCTCCCCAGGTATTATTAGCCCAAGGCCCCCAATGGTCACGGTCCGGCCCTGAATAAAACAGTCAAACGGAGAATGCGATAAAATGCTAGGAAGATACAAAAATTTCAACACTGTTATTATTACTGTATACATTACATTAGCAGTAGGGAGGGGGAAAAAAGACATGATTTACTTTTTAAGAAGGAGCAGAGAAAATTATTGGCGTCTTTAGTTCCCCTCCCCATGTGTTTCAATTTCATTTAGTAAAGTCGTAAATAACGTACATCTGTTCTGCTTTTTTCAAGTAAAATAGTATTACGATCCTTGGAAAAGCATAGAGAACATTTTAAACAAGAGCATTTGATGATAGATTTATTAGTATTCAATCAAATGAAGCATAATGAAAAGAAAGCATAATGGAATGTATCAGTTTTTATTTCATTTTCATGAAATCATTTTTGCTTCATACAAAGAACTCTCCTTATTAAAAGTTGCAGTATCTACACGCTAGAATGTAATCGAACTTTACATCCAAGGATTCAGATATGAAGAATCAGGTAAGTTATACCTTTTTTCTTTAGTAAGAATTTTAAATATAAAACTATTTTACAGTGTTCGTGTCTTTCTTGGTGTTCGTTTTTATTCAATTTCCTAGGTTATCTATCGTTAGAGATTTCCAGTTTTAATAAATATTATAAATACTCTCTAATGTTATACATTATTTACTTGGTTTACTCAGACTCCGGTTGATTTTGCATTCAGAAAAAGTTTAATGATAAGTATTTTTACATGATGTACATTATGTTATGGTTTGGCAATCCTTTGTATATATATATACACTTGCTGGAGAAGAGTGTTTTTAAGGACGAATGAGAGAAACCACTAGACTTAATAATTCAATGCCGAAACGGAAGTTTTCAACACACATCCAACCAGCTGTTAAATAGCTCATTATCCTTTGAAGTAATTTTTAGAGTTACTATTAAAACAGTGAACGCAGACTTTTTCTGCTTGATTTTTGTTGGTATCGCTACAAACCTGTCCTTATTTTCAAAGCTATGAAAGCAAACCGAGTTCACTTTTGCTATTCTCAATACTTGGAATGAACTAAATAAAATATAATTTTTAAAATTCCGGTTTTTAAAATTTTTTTTGTCGTTTATGTAAGCAGTACTAGGTGAAGCAGACTTTTCTTGCAAGTATATATTTCTAAGATCCGGCTTGGGGCCCTAGACCTGACCTTGAGGGGGGGCCCAATTATTTTCCGTTACGCCACTGGTTTTAATACATATATCAGCAAATCAGGCAAAATTCTACATGAAATGTTACAAGATACAATAATCTAAAAACTTCAGCCATTCTTAAAAATAGTACAGAACTTATTGCACAAATTAAAGTTAAAAAGATATTTTCAGTATTTAGTTTAGATTTTGAAGATCTTTTGAACTCAATTAATATTGATGATATGATAAAAACACTTGTAAAATTACATAAAGATAATTTGTTTAAAAATGTCAAATATGATAGATTTCGTTCTCTACTTAGGTTAGTTCTAAAAGAGAATTATGTTTATCATAATGGTAATTATTTTTTTATCAACAGATTAAGGGTCTACCACAAGGTGGCCCAGCTAGCAACTGTCTTGCCAATTTATATTTACATTATTTTGAAAATAGTTTCACAGACAACTTAGAATATTACTTTTTTCGTTATATAGATGATATAATCATTTTTGGCAAGCAAGACAACTTTAAACCTAATATTAATTTTTATCCACAATATCTTAATTTAATACAGACAAATAGTAACAATTATGAAGCAAATTTTCTTGATATAGAAATTAAATTAAAAGATAGTAAAATAGTTACTAATATTTATGATAAACGAGATGACTTTAATTTCAATATTATTAAAGTACCGCATTGGGAGAGTAATGTGCATGTATCTATATTCAGAAATATTGTTATTAATTACACACTACGCAATAAATTTCTAGTTTTTAATAAATCAGAAAAAAATAAAAAAACTTTAAACATGTTACTAAATACTGTTTAATTCAAAACAACCCAATTAATTTTATTAATAGATATTTAGAGAAATTCTAAATAGTAAGGATTAAATTTCCATAGTTTTAACAGGTTAATATTAGAGATTTATTATTCTTCCTAGATAGTTTTAAATACCCCCGATTTCTAGTTTTAGATAAAATTACTTTTTTAAATTTATTATAACTTTTAAATCATATTAGAGTCTCTAAGATAATGGTAGTATGTTTACAATTCTTATTTTATTATTTATATTCTTTTCATACTTTTGCTAAGTGCTATTTTTCAGCCATTGCTTTGTTTTGAAATTGTATTTGGGTCCAGAATCTGGCAATAACTTGATTATTGTACTCAGATTTAGCGCGGGCTCTGCATTTCTGTATGCAATTTTTAGGTAAGTTACCTTTTTCTCATAATGGATTTAGATTTCCTATCCATTATTTCCATTTGGTTTTTGCTCGGTATTATTAACAGAAAGGGGGAAGGTTGGCTGGCCAAAAAACATGTTCAACCCCACTTTTATACAGAGAAATTTTTTTAAGAGGAATTTTTTTCTGTATATAAGCTGTCCTAAGTCAGCAATATTGATAATACTGTAGCATCCATTCTTTTATATTTAACTCTGTTATTTCAATTTTTCATATCTCCTTTCTGTTATCTGGTTATCTTGCAATTACAATTCTTTTCAGTTTTAATCATGTTAATTCATCTCTCTCTTGTAGAGAAATTTTGATTATATATATATATATATTAAATATAAAAGTTTTTCAAACGTCTCCGGATATATATACTTATATATACGTATATATGGTTTATATACTAATTTGGTATATATATGTAATAAAAAATACAAAAACTAAATTATTTTTATGCAGAACAATTACAAAAAGTGAGCTTCTAAAAATTATAAATGATTTCAGATGTAAATTATTCCCATTTGAAATATATATATATATATTTCAAATGGGAATAATTTACATCTGAAATCATTTATAATTTTTAGAAGTTCACTTTTTGTAATTGTTCTGCATAAAAATAATTTAGTTTTTGTATTTTTCATTACTGTTATATACCAAATTAGTATATAAACCAAATTTACCCTTTTTTAAAAAATAAGTTTAAATTGAGAAAGTATTTGTGAAATTTTCACTCATGGACAAAAAAATTAGCGCACCAAGGAATAATCTCGGGATTGTAACGAAACTTGGCATGAAGGTACATGTCGGGGAGATATGCAAATGATACGAAATGCAGCGTGATTGCGCATTACGTATAGCCGGTAGAAGGTGTTTAATGTCGTTCTCCGTGGAGTATAAAACAGGTAATCAAAGCTTGTTTGAGTGTGCTGAATCGTTTACAAAGAAAGCGCTGAGGTAGACATGGCATTACACCGTTTTCGAAGACAATATGAGCAGTTGTTGCAGTTTGAGAAGTGGAGAATCATCGGACTGATGAAAGCTGGGTGGTCAGCTAGGCGAGTAGCTCGTCAATTAGGCCGCTCTGATTGTGTTGTGAAGAAGTGTTGGGACCAGTGGATCTGAGAGATGTCATTTACACGAAGACCAAACTCACGACGCCCTCGATAGACCAGTCGTCGAAAAGACCGCCACATCGTAAGAAATGCACGCGTACAGCCAACTGCTACATTGGCTGCCATCCAGGCACAGGTAGCACCTTCACTAGGGGCCCTTGTGTCTTCTCGAACCATACGAAGGAGCTTGGCTGTAGGACATTTGGGATCGCGGTGCCCATTACGTGTGCTGCCCTTGAGGCCCACCCATCGATACCTCCATTTGGAGTGGTGCCGCGCACGAGGAAACTGGACTGCAGCAGAATGGAACCAGGTCGTCTTTAACGACGAATCCAGATTCAATCTCAGCAGTGATGACAATCGCGTTCGTGTGTGTAGACCCCATGGTGAACGCCTCAATCCTGCCTTTGCTTTACAGCGACACACCGCTTCCACAGCTGGTGTGATGGTATGAGGTGCCATTGCCTACAATACACGGTCACCCCTAGTATTGATACGTGGCACCATGACATCCCAGCGGTTATGTCCATGACATCCTGCAACCACATGTGTTGCCACTTATGTAACGACTCCCAGGAACCATTTTTCAACAAGACAATATTTGGCCTCACACGGCAAGGGTGTCACAAGACTGTCTCCGCACTGTTACTACCCTTCTTTAGCCTGCCCGATCCCCAGATTTGTCTCCAATCGAGCATATCTGATATCATTTGGGAAGGCGAGCTGGGCATCCCACGAGTTTGAACGAACTAGATGCAAGGTTACAGCAAATATGGAATGAAATCTCTCAAGACATCATACAGAACTGGTATGCCTCAATTCCCGATCGTATCGCATCGTGCATTCGCGCTAGAGGGGATTCAACAGGGTATTAAATTCTCCGTTCTTTTGCCTTTTTCTCTGATATAAATGATCCCTTTTCTTTGATTTTTAAATCATTTACTTATATCAAAGTATTCATTACGTATGTAAAATTTCGTTTCATTTTGACGACTCCTTCTTGGTGCGCTAATTTTTTTTGTCCATGAGTATAATTCAAAAATGCTCAAAACTAAACTTTTAACTGCAGTTGATTAAAATAAAATTATTTGTTGCGTGATCTGTAAGTTCAGAAAAAAGCTCCTAGCGCACGTTTCTTTTTCCCTTCCAATGTCACAAATCCTATAATTATTCTTTGTCTGAAAATTTTAAGAACTATTCTCTTACAGAATTGTTATTTTTAGGTTCTAAGATACTGGTTGATTCAAAAATAATGTGGCCAATTTCAGAGCATATCTTTCAGCCATTTTGTAGTTGATTTTGCAGTATGACATAGTGCAGTCTTTGTGAAAAACAAAGTTTCCTTGAGGATAAAAATGTTTACTTTTTTTATCTGTTTCAAAACTTTATTCTGATAGTATTTAGCATCAATTTTAGCCTTTGGTTCTACAAAAAAATGGTTTTGTTAAACCTTGAGAGGACATTTCCATTCATACCATAACACCTGACGGCCAACTTGCTTTTTGCAAAACAGCTGCGTCTTTGCGACGTTTTTTGCGTGAAATATATTGTATCTTCGTTCTGCCAATTGAAAATGACAGATGAAACAGTGCTTCATTCGAGGTTATCCATGCTTTGCATATACCTTTGCGTAACATTAAATACAAAGGTCAAGAACGTTTTTCTACGGTCTTAACAGACATATGAAGACAGGCTAATTTATTCAGTTTTTAAATGCTATTTTTTTTTTCTTTATCTGACAACAAATTGTCGATTGCGTTACCTATAGTTTCTTTGCTAGTTTTTTGAGGCAGAGGATTTCCTACTGCGATTAGTCCCCCCCCCCCTAAGAGGTCTTCCTTTCGTCCGCATTTTTTCCCCCTAGAGCGTTTGATTGCCAGCCAAATTTTATTTCTTTTCGAAGTTTAGATAGCAATCCACATTAGTAAAATGTCTTTTCTGATTTTTAAATGTCTTATTTATAACAGAATTTGAGCTACCATTCTTCAAAAGCTTTAAAATTTCGTTTCGGGTTTGACGATCTAATTTTGGAGCCATAATTTGCTCCCACTAATAAAAATAGTTAGATTGGTAACTCTCTTAAATGTTTCATTTTTAAAATATAACTGGCAGCAAAGCAAAAAAAATTTACCATTCAAAGGTATATGCTTTTAAAATTGGTCTCGTTAATTTTGAATCAATTGGTAGTTACTTTTTTCATTAGATTCTTATTAGAATTATTTTCTTAGTGTATTCGTTTCCTGCTGAGAGTTGTGTTTAAATTAACTTATGAATATATGTAATATATTAAATAATTAAAATATATAAATATATTATTTGGTTCTATGACTGACTCTGCAGCAACGAACACTAATTTCTTCCCTAGTTTTAATTTCCAAGCTTGGAAATTTATATTCTTAGTGTTAAGCATATCAAACATTATGTTTTTTCCTGTGGACGGGAAGTTATTGAGCTCTAGCATTCACCCTGACTTTGCAATTAACTATAGTATTTAAAAATATTTAAGTAATATTCAAAAAACATTCATCTTTTTATTGTATTTACGTAAAAGCAAAGCACCATTGTTGTAAATTAAATATTAAATGTATAGATGGCGCTACAAGTCATGTGAGAGATGTATACGCGTTTGGCTTGTAGAGTCAGAGTCATGTAATGTTCTTTGTGTTGTGTACTTGTCTGCCTTGTTGTCTGCAAAATGCCAAAAGATGAACTGACGCCCAGACATGAAGCTGTAAGCTCGCTCGAATCTACAGAAATCAGGTAGGCGATTATATATCTTTTATAAAAATGGAAAAGCAACTAGAAGACATTAAAAGTAAAAGGAAAATTATCAGATCTCTAACGACTAAACTAATAACTAAAATTGAATGTATTATTAAAGATGAATCTATTTCTCATGAAATTAAAATAGAAGATCTATTTGAATGCAAAGAAGAATTACTTGATAAACAAAATAGTTTGAAGAAATTAAATGAAAAAATTGAATCTCTCATAAATTCGGAAAAAATTGAAAAGGAAGTTGCATCAAGTGAGGAATATTCCAAAAATATAATCGAGAGTATAAGAAAATACTAAGATTTTAAATAGAAATGATACCGATAACTCATTGGATAGTTCCATTCAGTGAGGGAACTAAAATTGTTTCGGAATCTAAATTTGTAAAATTTCCTAAGCTTTATATAAATAAGTTTTTTGGGGATTCAATTTCATGGCTTGAGTTTTGGAGTCGGTTCCAAACAGCCATACATGAAAACGGTTGTTTAACAGAAGTACAAAAATTTGCTTATTTGAAAGTTTTACTAGGAGGAGTAGCATTAAATGCTATTAAAGGGTTTGCATTAACTAAGGAGAATTACGAAAAGAGCATAAGTTTACTTAAATCGAGATTTGGTCGCGAAGATCTCATTATTAACAAGCCATATGAATAAATTACTTAACTTAGAATCCGTTAAAAATTCTTCAAACATAAGGGCGTTACGTCGTTTATATGATGAGCTAGAAATTAACATACGATCTCTTGAAAGTTTAAATGTAGTATCTGGTACCAATGGCCAACTTTTGTGTCGTATATTATTGAAATTAATTCCAGATGATATTAGTTTGGAATATAATCGTAAAAGAAAATCTAATTCACAATTTGACGTTTCGGAACTAGTTAATTTTCTAAAAACAGAAGTGGAATGTCGCGAAAATTCTTATTTATTGCATGAACCTAAAAGAAACAAAATTTATTATCTTAATAATTATTCTCAAGAAGAAGGTTTCAAAAAACCATTTAATCGTAGTATTCCTACAGCTACAACATTAAGTACAAATATTAAATCAAGTTGTTTATTTTGTAATTCAGAGCAGAATTCTTTCTGCTGTGAATCATTTCTGGTATCAGAAAAAATAAATTAAAAGAGTGAAGGGAGATGCTTCAAATGCTTTAAGCGATCACATTTAAGTTCTCAATGTAATTCTAAAATTCAACCCTGTAAAAAATGTAAGAAAAAATCTCATCACGAATCGATTTGTTTTCAAAAGACGCAAAGCGAAATGAAAAGTGAATTGGCTCAAAATAAAAAAGAAAATTTAGCTGTTGTATCTAGTATTTATAATTTAGATCGAATGAAGGGTGGGTTGCAGTCAGTATTTCTTCAAACATGCGTAGTTGATTTACGATTCCAAAATGCGTGGATTGAAGCTAATTTATTATTTATTCAGGAAGTATGAGGTCATTTATTTGTAAGAATTTAGCTGAACGGCTTAATCTTCCAGTAACACGAAAAGAACATTTGTTAGTTTATACATTCGGAAATAGAGAACCTAACGAAAAGATATTTGATGTGGTCAAGGTCATAATTAGCAATAAAAACCAACCAGATAAGAGCGCGGAATGTGAATTATTAGTTTCAGATACCATAACAAATGCAGTTCTTCCAACACCCAATCTTACTATAGAAAAGCTTATTAAAACTAACCACATGGCTCAGTCAGATTTATGTCTTTCTCAAAACAATAAAGAGATGAATGTTTTAATAGGAGCGGATCTTTACTGGCAGTTTCATACTGGTTGTATTAAAAGGATAAATAAAAATATTTTGTGTTGAAACAATATTTGGGTGGACATTAACGGGGAATAATAATTTAAGAAAAAATATGGATTCTATTGTAGAAAATTTGTGTTTTTGTGAACAATCAAATTGCAATTCGGAAAGTTATTCATTGGAAGATATAAATTCTCAAATGCGTAAAATTTGGGAAATTGACAATTTAAGTATAACGGACAACATAGAAAGGGAATCATCTGAGGAAGAAACATTGAAACAATTTGAACAAAATATATAATTTTAAAATGGTAGTTACGAGGTTAAATTGCCTTTTAAGTATAAAGTAAATATGAATAGTAATTTTAATTTGGCAAAAAATAGATTAAAGGGTTTTGGCACCACAATTTAGGGAAGATAATTCTTTGTATGAAAATTATACTAGTGTTTTAGATAGTCAGCTGACAGACAGAATTATAGAATCAGTAAATACTGAAAATTTAAATCAAAATCTTATTTATTATATGCCGCATCATCCCATAATCAGAAATGATAAAGAAACAACTAAATTGAGAATTGTATTTGACGATTCGTCAAAAGAGAAAAATTGTTTCTCGTTAAATGATAATTTAAAGGCAGGACCTAATCTAAATCCAAATCTATTGATTTTACTTTTAAAATTTAGAGAATTTAGAATAGGATTAGTTTCCGATGTGGAAAAAGGCTTTCCTTCAAATAGTTTTGGCTGAAGAAGATAGGGATTGTCAAAGATTTCTTTGGTCAGATAATTTTCCTCCAAATAATTTAAAAATCTATAGAAACAAAACAGTCACTTTCAGTGTAAAATCTTCACCTTTTCTCTTAGCAGTAACCATAAAACACCACATAAAGAATTACGAAATATCGCATCCTTTAGCACATAAGTTTTTAAATGAATACTTATATGTAGATGATTTAATAACAGGAACAAATATAGTTAATGAAGCATTAGAGTTGTCTAAACATGCTAAATTAATTTTAAAAGATGCAAATATGAATCTCAGGAAATGGAAAACAAATTCTATAGAGTTAAGTCAAAATTGGGAAGAAAGTAAATTTGAAAAACAAACTCATAGCGAAGCAGTACCAATAAAAGTTTTAGGATTAATTTAGAACACTTTCACTGATGAATTCAAATTAGACTTGTCATCTCTTATTGATTCATTAAAAAATGTTAAAGGTACTAAACGAAGTGTTTTGCGTATCTCATCTAAATTATTTGATCCTAAAGGATATATAGCTGCATTCACGATTAAAATAAAATTTCTTCAAGAAATTTGGGAAGGGGGATTTGATTGGGAAGAAGAGTTAGGAAAAAATTTGAGAACTAAATGGAAAAAATGGTGTAAGGAGGGTTCACTCATTGGTAGATCTATCCCTTCCAAGGTATTATTTTAAAATAGATGAAACTAATGTGAAGAGTTTAATGAATATCAAATTATAATATTTTGTGATGCTAGTGAAAGAGCTTATGGTGCTATTGCATACATTCGCTGAAACTGGTCCTTGCGCCATAAAAAAAAAAGAGAGAAAAAAGCTACAAAGGAAATTCAGATTTTCATGTGAAGTTTGTTTCTTCGAAGGCACGTGTAGCTCCGCTAAAGAAATTGAGTTTACCAAGATTGGAGTTGCTTGCAACTTTAATAGGAGCTCGTTTACTAAAGACATTGAAGAAAGTATTTAACACTAAACATACCAACACTTAATACATACCTAGTTCCTACCATAGAAAAACCTTGGCTCTTGTGCCATAAAACCAAACACTCACTCACCATAGAAAAACCGGTCTTTTGACCGGTTCTGGTATGATTAGTGTTAAGATAATCAATAATTACATACTGTTTTCAGACTCAACAGTAGCACTTAGTTGGATACGTGGCTGTGCGAAACAGTGGAAACTGTTTGTTTCCAATCGGGTTCATGAAATTCAAGATTTAACAAACCCAGAGAACTGGAGGTTTGTGAAAGGCGAACAAAATCCTGCAGATATAGTTTCTAGGGGTTGCAGTGCAGAAGAATTGATGGAAAATACAAGATTCTGGCATGGACCACATTGGCTGACATTATCTGAAGAAAATTAGCCGACGAATAAAAGATTATCTCAGGAGACTACTAATGAAGAAAGAAGAGTTAAATATATATCAATCAATTTTCGAGTGAATCCCAGAATGAAGAACCAATTTTGGATATCAATGACTTCAGCTCCATATCAGAGGTGTTTCGAATTACGGCATGGATTCGAAGATTTATTAACAATGTGAAATTAAAGAAAGAAGATCGAATCAAAACTCCTTTGTCAGCAGAAGAAATTGAAGAAGCTGAGGAAATTTGGATCAAGAAGGTACAAGCAGAAAATTTTGGTATCGAGATCAATTGTTTGGAAGAAAACAAAAATTTACCGAAAGATTCGAAAATCCAAGATCTAAATCCATTTCTGAATGAAAAGGGTATTCTACGGATAAGTGGAAGATTGCAGCAGTCGACACTAAGCTATCATGAAAAACATCCAATTTTTTGATTCCAGCGAAAATCAGATTTACAGAACTCCTGGTAAAAGATGCTCACGAGAAGGTGCTACATTCAGGTGTTGCAGATACTCTGATTCAAGTTCGTGAGAAGTACTGGATACCAAAAGGAAGGCAAATAATTAAGTCTATCATTAGGAAGTGCTTTATTTGCAAAAAATTCAATTCCCGTCCAGGTATGCAGATTACGACTCCTCTTCCAAGAGATAGAATAGAACAATCTCCATCATTTGCTGTCACCGGACTGGATTTTGCCGGACCAATATTTGTCAGAAATTTAAAGGAAAAGTTTTACATACTACTTTTGCACATGGCTGTAACTAGAGCACTCCATCTCGAATTAGTTACAACTTTGACTACGGAAGCACACACACATTTCTGCTAGCATTTCGTAGATTTATTTCGAGAAGAGGACTTTGTACCGTTATCTATTCGGACAATGCTAGAACAGTTAAGAGAGCAGAAATTGAACAGACGATTGTGGACTATTATAAACCATCCTGATGTGAAGGAATTCTGCGCATCAAGGGGTGTAACATGGAAATATATCATCGAAAGAGGTGCGGATTTTACGAAAGAATCGTCCGATCCGTAAAAACAATTTTAAGGAAAGTTATAGGCAAATCATCTTTAACTAGCGAAGAACTAGAGACTGTTTTATGTGAAATTGAAGCGGTAATAAATTCGCGTCCCTTCACATATATCGATTCAGATTCTACTGGAAACTTTCCATTAACTCCATCACACAAATAATTCAACCCCTATTGTGTGTGGTTTTAGTTTTGCTCACATTTTTTCATATTATGGAACCTGAGTTCCAGGAGACCAGAACTTTTTCCAGAAGATCAGTTACAAAGAACTCAAGAACCACAAGATAGGATGACCACTACTTGGTTTAAACTGCCACCGGCAATAGGGGGATGATAGATACTCAACTTGCAAATGAGCTCTTCACTGGTTCTGATACCTCAGTTTCGAGGTATACTGTTTACCAAAGTCTTAATAAGTTAAGGCTTTGTGCCAAAGGACCAATGGTCTATGTGTATCTCACTCACTCTAGGTTACAGGAGAGTAGGTCTGGTATGGTGCTGATAACAGTATCTTTGGATACGGGAGCAGTTACCCTCTTCACTAATGTGTCGAGATTTAGTCTAAATAGGAAACGTGTTTACATATGGAGAAAACTAGGGACCCAGTACCATCCCTCCAACATCTTGGAAATGGACCACTCTGAAGGTAGTGATGTTATGGTATGGATTGGTGAGACATTGGAAAGGGTGCACAGAGTTGCACATTTCCAAGGAGACAACTTCACTGCTCTGAAGTATAGAAATGAGATCTAGAGCTGTGTGAGGCTTTTCACAGGAATGTTGGAACCCAGTTCATTTTTTGTGGATGATAATACTTGTCCTTAGAGGATTCAGCTCGTTGACAAATACCTCGAGACTGAGGATATTCAGATGATGGAATGACCAGCCAGATCTCCAGACCTGAATCCCATAGAGAATACATGGCATGCTCTTGGCAGAGCAATTGTCAGCTCCCTTCCTGAGCTAAGAGTGCCTTTATGTGTGGAGAGGATTTATTGCCACAAGAGCTCATAAACAGTGTGACAATTCATTGCAAGAGCTGCAGGGGCGACTTTCCATAGTCCTTGAGAATCCCTATTTGCTACATCATTTTTGGAATGCCATGTTTTCAAGAGCATAAATAATGATCATGAGTGAGTACCAATAATTTTATATTATCATTTAGTAATAGTTTTAGATATTTACCTACCAAATTTCCCATGAATTAGTTCAATAGTTTTTGAAAAATCCGCGAAAATGTTTTTTTAACGTTGCACACGAGTGTGTGTGTGTATTTCTCTAATTATGATTCGTTCTTACATAATAATATGGTTTTCAAACTATACACATACTTAGTTTTAAAATGTGTAGAAATTATTGAAGAGTTACAGTGAAATATTAATTGACCAAAAGCATAATACTGTATGAAACAGATATGCTTGTCTTCAAGACAGTATGGGGAGAGCCAGAAAAGTTCTTCCTCAATTATCAAAATATAAGAAACACTGGAATCTGTCAGTTGATAAAAGATTGCTACATCATTATCCTAATGATTGCTGCCCAATTTGAATCCTGGAGTAAAAAGAGCTGGGAAACCTTTGTGTTTACAAAACTGAAATGAATATCAGTCAAAAATACATATCGTTGTCAAAAAACCCTGCTATGTACAAAAAGTATAACATTGAGATATTTTTATTTGACAAGATTTTCGCTGCTGCACGTCATGTTTTTTAGCGACCACAGTTCAGTGTATAATGCTTAGAGTCATATAGCAGTCTTTTTATATGAAAATTTGGTTGATAAACTAGTCAAAATTTCCAAAAAGTGCACATAGCAGATATCAGTTTGACAAATATGATATAAAGAATTAGCAACAAAAAAAAAAAAAAAACGTGCACAATTTTATTGTATAGTAATTAATACAGGAGATATTTAGCTAATCTCCACCATCCTCCTTATTTGAAGATTTTATGCTTCTTTTCTCAAAATAATGTATAGTATAATTTAATCGAAAATTTAAATAACTGGATCTGTTGATGATTTGTCATTAATTAGAAAATAGTCACTTCTTTTTATCTTTTTTTAATGTGTTGGTTGAGCCTAATGGTAATTCCAATTCTTGTTTTGAGTGAATATTTCACAAAGCTTTGATATTTGATTAGGTTCCTAATAACGGATATTTCCAGTAAAAGCTTCAAAACTATACTGTACATTATAAATAATTATGCTTCCAAAATTTTGTAATGTTATTTTTATACTAAATCAGTTAATGGAAGTAAGAATACACTATTGAATCTAAGCAAGGTACATACCACCTACATATCAAAGTAATTATATGTTTATCAAAATCGACACTTCTAGTTTGCATTGTTACAATTCATTTTTAAAATTAGTAAAATTTTGCATATTTTTTATATTTAATATCCAAAGTAAAAAAAAATAATAATCTTGAGCATATCTTTATCAGTAAACATTAAATGAACATTAATTTCGATAAATGTGAACACCACAACTGAGGGATGACAAAATGACTCAGCATTCTTTCTCCTTTGCTTCTAAAGAATTGATGCAAAAACGCTACCAATTATAGGGAATTACAATTGTGAAAAAGAAAAATTAAATTGCCAAAATTTTAATTTACCTCTAAGTTGTTTTTTAACAGTGAGAAAAATGTGAAGAGATAAAAGAGATTGATGATTTTAAAAATTATTTTACTAACATGAAGTTAAGACCACAAAATGTATTTTATTCAGATACATTCTGAATAAAATTAAATCATGCCTAAATAAAGAAGAAGAAAAAACATTTTTCAAAACTTGTCTTAATAAATATGAATCTTATCTTGAAACACAATTTATCATACTTTTAAAGTTAACCATCTCAATTATGAATTAAATTATTTTGTATATCTATATATTTGTATATCTAACAAACCAAAGTTAATTAGATTTAAATTTAATTTATATTAAATCAGATTTAAATTAATTAAAATGCATATATATCTAAAAAAACTTAATGTATAAGATATAAAAGCAAAAAAGTCCTTTAAAAAAATTGGCAACCATTTGAATACCATATAATGAATGCATTGATTAAATCGGTTTCATGATAAATTGAGTAATAAAAATGTATTCCTTTGATAAATATTCTTTGGATTTATGAAATACCAAAATACTTCATCTTTTTAAGAAACATTTTTAAAAAATAAGTTATTGCTTTATCCAGGAATATTTTGCAAGTGAAATTGTATTGTGGATATACCTTGAGTTTATATCAGTTCTTTTTATATTTATGAATATATTACATCCCAAACTAGTGTTTCAACTAAGCAAAAAAAGCCATAATGTTGCCTATGTACTCAAAGATTACATCAGTTTACTGTGATGAAATTCTATAATACAGCTGACTTTTTTAAGTCTTTTTTTATAAATTAAGATAAAACATGTGTTATTCTTTTTAAAAAAAACAACCATTTTTCTTATACATGGTCCAATTTTGATCAATAGACAGGTTTAAGGACAAAAAAAGTGTCATTTAAAAAGCAATAGTTTTTTACTCAGGTAATAATGAAGTACTAATTTTTTAAAAATCATATTGTTAATAGTTAACACATAAAAAAAGGTGCACAGGGTACTGGTTAAGATCTAAAAGGCAAACCACCCTTCAAAACCTTTTTAGAATAAAAACATTTGATAAGGTAATATAGTGGTGCTTCCTTACAGATGATTTATAGTATATAAAAAGATTTATCTCTATACATACAGGAACAAATATTTACTTTGGTGAGTTCTATAGCAAACTAAAAGATGTAGATAATATTAAAATGCTTGATAATGCATTTGGCAATATAGCAGAATAAGTGATTTTATATAAAATAAAACTTAAAAGAGATTTCACCACAAATAATCAGTACTAGTTACTCTTTATTATTATCTAATACATATATTTATCATCAATAAAATTGAATGGGTTGTTCGTAACTCATATAAATACAAAGCTTAAAATTTTATAGAAATGCAGAATGTTCACAGGAAATACACTTAAGCTAGCCATAGAATATTAGCAATAAAAAACTGTACATAAATATTCAAAAATAGAAAAAAAATGCTCAGTAAAATATGATAATGAAATCTAATTCTAAGTTAACGTTAAAGGATAGTTATAAATAACAAATTTTTTAAAAGTATTTTTTAGGGCAATTTTATAGAAAATAAGCCAACCATCTATTTTTTTTTTTTGAAATATTTTGTTATAAGGATGTGTCCTTGTGTTTCTTTACAACTAATCTTATTTTCAAAGTCATAAAAAGAAAGCTTTTAAAATTTCTCTCTTACTCTTGCAATTCAACTTTATGCATGCAACGTGTATTTTTTCCTCAAATTCAACATATTGTTGTTTAGTACTAAAAATATGTCAAAAATGCAGGTAAAGGGGGGGGGGGATATATGAAAGGCAAAACAAAAAAAATGAAAACAATTAAACCACCTAATAAAAAAATGGTAATAATCAGATCTGTCTAATAAAATAGATAAAAAATTGTTGAATGATATGAAACTGTAGACAAGGAATTGGCAATCTTATTGTTA
Organism: Trichonephila clavata; assembly: GCA_019973975.1. NCBI lineage: Eukaryota > Metazoa > Arthropoda > Arachnida > Araneae > Nephilidae > Trichonephila > Trichonephila clavata. The sequence continues at coordinate 106,507 of BMAO01025257.1, forward strand.
TTAAGGACATTTAAAAACTTAAAACATTAAAGGAACAAAATTTATTTTATGAAAAAATTATCTAATTCTCTTATCATAAGGTTAAATAAACAATAAATATTACATTTTGAAAAATGTAGTGATATAAAATAAAGATTAAATGTATTAGTAAAAAAACATCAAAATAAAAAAAATGGCACAAAAATTAAATAAAATTATAGGTAATTGTGATATGTATAAATTTTTAATACTATATATGACCCTGTAATCCTGCTATTTTATAGCAATCAAAGATACAATTTAAACAACCAGCACTTAAGCAGTTATCTAAATATACGTAAAACATTTCTACTATGTACAAAACCTTGATTTTTAACAAATTTTATAGCAATTAGTAAAAATAAAACTATACTCACATTAATTGAATGGTATATATAACAATAGAGATAACACTAAAAACACATAGTAACTATCAATGAATATGAATTTTATTACATAATTATGCCATAAAAACAAATAGGAACTTTTCATAAAGTAGGTGTAATTCTAATGAATACAACTAAGACTGACCAGTTTTAAAAAAAATAAAGAGTAAAATATGAAACTAATGAAATAGAATATGATAAAAATGTACATATAAAAAAATAGCAGTTGCTACCTGAAGATTTGAAAGGAAGGCTATCCTATGAAATTTCCCTAGAATGAGCATTGATACATAAAGATATATACAATGAATATGGTAAATAAAAATATATAACCATTAAATAATAACTTTTAAACACATTATAAAGATATTTTCAGAATAAATTTGTAAGATCTACAGTAAAGAGATAACACTTAAATATTTTGAATACATTGATATGGCAGAATACACAAAGAGAATACACTCACCGAAACATCAAATATTACAAACACTGAGATACAGAATACTACATGCACTAAGAAAGTTCGATAAAATGACCCAATATGATAAACAAAATGAATATAAAATGATAAAAAGATAAAATTGGTACTTTACTATTCTCTTCTCATCTTTAATGCATATGTAGACATTATAAAATCTTGTATATTCAATAGGGTGTAAAACTAATCATTTTCTGCTCAATGCTTTGTAAAAAACTTTAAAATGCCTGTCATGTGAATAAAAAGTATAAATAATAAAAAAATTTATAGTAGTTTCATTACAAGATTGTTCCCTTAAATTCAAAATATACCAAAAATTGAGAAAAAGTCTGATGTTACTTGGATGAAGGTAATAAGTCGGATGTTTAGTTATCCATGTATTTCCCAATCAGTTTCTGTTGTTCTTAAGGATGAAATTTTTGAAAATAAAACTCTTCTGATGAATTCAGCTCGATTAAAGTTAATGGTCTTTTGTAGATAAAATTTTTGGTGATGTACATAATTTTTAAAATTTTATGGTAAAAGAATGGAATAGTATAAATACCATTTAGCACATAACTATATTTCACAACACTGACTAAAAAAAATTTCACATCAATATTTAAAAATGAGTAATGCAATAACACAAAAATGTTTTATATAATACCCTGAGATTTCAATAGCTGAATGCTATCCTTTGCAGTGGCAAGTCGATCTTTCAACTCTGCAATTTCTTGTCGCACCTTGTCCTTTGCATCAATTATTTTTTGCAGATCTGTTACCTTCTTGTTTTCATAATTTATTCTGTGACTAGGCGAACCATGAGGATTCACTCTAGGATGGGTCAGAAGACGGTACATTTTGGCAGTAGGGTCAGTAAATATCATTTCATCATAGAACTCTGAATGAACAGGAGCAGACATTACTCTGACATTTCCATCTTTTTCTCGATCAAAGAGCTTCAGAAAATGGTAAATGACCACAGGCCTTTCATTACTATCTTGAAAAAAGATCTTCATGGCAATTTCAAACTCTCCCCAACCAGTTTCTGTAACTCCATATGGTGGAGAGTAGCAGATTCTGTTTGGTTCTTCATAACTTTCATGCAACTTGAAGTGGACACGTTTGATATATACAGACAAATCCTCATTGTTGTATGCTTTCAAGTAGACTTTCCACTGATGTGTATGTCCATCATTGTCTCGTTTACTTCCCAAGTACCAAGCCACGTTCCCATAAATAATTGGCTTTACTATCTGTACACCTTTCAGACGACCACCATCAGAAGGGCTTACTTTGCTCATAGCTCCAGCTGCTTTATTCATCCCTCCGGTTGTTTTGCTCATTGATCCAGTTGCTTTGCTCATTGATCCAGTTGCTTTGCTCATTGATCCAGTTGCTTTGCTTATTGCCCCAGTGGATTTGCTCACAGCTCCAGTTGATTTGGTCACAGCTCCGGTTGATTTGGTCACAGCTCCGGTTGATTTGGTCACAGCTCCGGTTGGTTTGGCCACAGCTCCAGTTGATTTTGCCATAGCCCCAGTTGCTTTACTAGTCGTTCCAGCTCCTCTGCCAAGTATTGGAGATCCCTTGCCAGGTACTGGTGCTCCCTTGCCAAATACTGGAGATTCCTTGCCAGGTAACGAAGCTCCCTTGTTATGTACCGGGGTTCCTTTGCCAGACATCGGGGTTCCTTTGCCAGACATTGGGGTTCCTTTGCCAGACATTGGGGTTCCTTTTCCAGACAATGGGGTTCCTTTTCCTGAAATTGAAGTTCCTTTTCCTGAAACTAGGGTTCCTTTTCCTGATATTGGGGTTCCTTTACTAGGTGATCCAGCGCCTTTGTTGGGCATCTCGCCTACTTTACTAGATGCTCCAATTCCTCTGCTACTTGTTGCGGTACTTTTGCTAGTTGCTCCACTTCCTTTGTTAATACCACCACTTGCTTTGGCTAAGGGACTTCGTTGATTAGCAGAATGCGATGCTGCGTGTTTGGAATCCATTTTTCGCAAAACAGATTCACACTTAGAACCCAACGTACTTCAAATTCGGCTACAATATGTTCCACAATAAGCTTTTGTCGCAAACCGACGCTATCTTTTTAAACTGTCAGTTCAATTCTCTTCGTTTGCGAAGATGTGCAGCCAGATACGCTGTTAGGTATTATTTTGCTTCAATAGCCATCTGATATTAACTATGTTCTTAGAGTTGTCTTTGTTCTTATTTATATATTTGTATTTTGAACAGTTATGAATTATATTTCTGTTTCGTAAATCGTATGGTATTATTGATTATATTCTTAAAGCTGACATATTGTTTTTTTACCATTAGTTTTACTTATTGCTTTTTTACTTTCGTGTTGCTAATTGCCAGGGGCGAAGCTACCACCATATGGACGATATCGGGGTACAACTTGGGGGCCTTAAAATGAATGAGAAAAAAATCTTAAAATGTTAAAGGGCCCCAAAAAGAGCCCGCAAGGAATTCTGATTCAGCGCCCACACAGGACTAGCTAAGCCAGTGCTAATTGCTATATTAAAGAATTGATTAATATTCATGTTTATTACACAAAATATTTTTATTCCCTCAATAGGATTATATATATAAAGTATTTATTACTTCAGAATATTGTCTTGTCATATATTTTGGAATTTCGCTTGCTATAGTTTAATGAATTTCTTTCCAGAGAAATTTAGATTTAAATTTTTACACTCGAGGACTAATGCTCTTTTGCTATTCTTACTTTTTTAAATGTAAAAATAGCAATTATTTTTTACCTGTATCTAGGGCCTCTAAATTGTCCTATTATGCTTAAATAACTAAAATACAACTGAAGATCTTCTGTGGAAACCTTAATTGTTATATTAGCTTCGTAAATACGATAAAACTGATATTTTTTCACAATCTATATGGTATTTTCCGAAAACTTTAGATGGAAACGGTTGAAGCCAGTTTTGCCATTAAATAATTTTGCAACCAGTTCGATCTAGTGATAATTGTAAGTATAATTGAATTTAACCCATCACTTCTCGCGCAGGGTGTGTCATACCCACCGTCTAACTTTTTTCAACGCTCCTTCTAAACCTTTTTTTTGGAAAATAGATAGTTTCTTGTGTGCTGACTTTAGGTCATATCCTTTGAGGGTCCTTAGCTTGTAGGTGAATTCTCAATATGTATTTTTGGATATCGCCTCTTCGTGTATGTAATATCCTGCGCGTGAATCACCGATATAGTTCTGAATGTATGAGCACGTTTTAAATCTCCCTTATGCAATGGCATTTTTTTGTAGTTATGATGATGAAATGGGATATTAAAATAATTTAATAGATACAGTATTTTTATAGATATAGTGCAACAGTATTTTCAGAAGAAGAAATTCTCTTCGCGGTTATGATGAGGAAAAATCAAATGATGAAGAGTATAACAGCAAGTATGATTCCTCCATTAAAATTTATTCAAATTTAGAAAAGGGGAGACACTGTGTGACGGGTCTATTCGCGAGATATTCTTACTAATCCTCTTGGGGAAAACTTTGGGGCTAGCATTTACATTAATTCACAGCCTTTCAAGAAAAACACGAAATAGATATATGTTAATTAGTTCGACTATATAAAGTCTATATATATATATATAGGTTTTGTAGATGTAAGGAGAGAAGGAGCCGTGAAGCTGTCAAGTAAGTGTGAACACTGAAGTATTTACTTCACAAACATAGAACGCGTTCAAAAGGTAATTGCTAAGATTAAATTATTAGATTGAAAATTTAAGATAGCATAATCAGAAGTGGCCAGCGGTTCATTAGTGTTTGTTCTTCTTATCCATTTCTGGTAGTCGGGTTTACTTGGAATTGAATATTAGGATTAATCGACGCTTTAGATATCACTCCTAGGTTTCTCCTTATAATTTAACTTGTGATTGTTTAAGTGTGTGTTCAAAGTTTGAATAAATCTAATTGTTATTATGAAGTTTGTTGGTGATGCTTTGTTTCCCCCACACCTTGAGACTCGCCGGACAGAGGGAGAGGGGTGCCAATTAGGACCCCTCCCCCACAACTGTTTGAAACAAATGTTTTATATGTAGATACACAAAAACATTTGGGAAGAACTTAATTTTAAAGGAGACAACTGGTACACATCTTATCCACTTTCAGATGAACTTTTGAAGAAAAAAACTATTGCTGGAACAATAAGAGAAAATAAAAAAAAAATTCCAAACTTTTTGAATTTAAAGAATAGAGAAGTTTAGTTTTATATGTTTAGTTTTTAAAAGATACAGATTTTAAAAAAAATTAAGATCCAGTGAAAACATCGCACTCACTCACGACGAGATTAAAGGAGTGTATAAACAATGCACCGAATGCCTTTATAAAAAGAATAGAAAAACTAAATTTATGTTTGACAAATGTCTTAAACATATTGTATTTCCTACTTTTCTTCCTTTTTAATCTTTGTATACAAATGTTACGGTGAAAACACAATGTAAACACCCTTGGGTATGACATACCCTGCGCGAGAACTTTAGGTCGTTTTTTTCGCGAGTGATGCTGGGTTAACCCACCTTTCACATTCCTGATTTGAAATAGCATTTTCGGGGAAATTTTACTTTTTGAGGATTTTTTTCCCTTCAAAAGGGCCGAATTAAGCGAATATTAAATGTGAGAGTCATCTATTAATGGTCCCCACTTTTGGCTATGTCACATTCAATGACGCAAATGAGGGATGAATGTGGTATGGTTTCCACTCTTCAGAGCTGCAAGGAAAAAAGTTCTGAAGCCCAGTTTTACTTTTTAAAGTGATTGCGTTAAAGATGATATTTCAATACATCTGTTTTATGTTCATTTTTATATTAAAAGTTTTATAACAGTCTCAGAAAAAAAATATTTTTTTCATATCGATAAAAGTAATAAAATTCTAAAGATATTTAATATGTGTGTGCTCCAAAGTTAATTATGTGCATCTAAAAGAAAATTGCCTTTAAAATAGTTCCTTTTCATCTAGAATTTTTAAATAAGATTTCTAATTTAATCTTGAAACAGTTGCTGAGGTCGCAGTAGCCTTGTGGTCAATGTGGCGTGTCGTGGTGACTCGTGGTTGGCGTGTCATGAGTTCGAGCTTAGTACTGCTGAAGACCCGCCGTGTAGGAGAGTGATGCTCGTTAAATCTGTCGATGCTCAAACGTCCTCCCGTCGGTGTGGTGTGGAAGTTAGGAGAGAAAGGGCAGCTCAAGTGTCTACTCGTCACTTGATCATGGTTCAAAATAACGAGTTCCGTTGCCAAAAGCCATCGCGTAGCTGAATAGTGCGACGTTAATATTTACTCACTTACTTGAAACACAGTTGCTATTTTTATTATTATACTTAACCATGAAACGGAAAGCTGTAGAAATCTAATTTGAGATAGTATTAAATAAATAGAGACGAAATTTTTATGACTTCGTGCTGTATTTTTCTTTAAAGATATTAAGTCCAAAGAGAGAGAGAGAGAGAGAAACTTTGATAGTGACGATGAAAGGCGAACTTGTCTGGAGACTTTGAAACCTCGATTTGATTCAGTTTGTTCAAGGAAAAGGGATAAATCCTCTGATTCAATACATCTTATAATTTTTTTTCTTGTTATTGGTCAACTTTTATACATTTTATATATTCAGATCTACTACTCTAAATATTTTTAGAGCACCGTCAACCAAAGAAAGGCTGAGAAACATTGCTTCACTGCATGAAATTATGACGAGAAATCTGAAAACGATGGAATTGGATTCTATTGTTTCAGTCCTTTCAAATAAAGATAAAAAAAAATGTTTAATTAATTAAAATTAATTAATTGACTTTATATTTGCGTATTAAGGTATCCGAACATGTTCGGAGTACTTTTTAACAAAATAGTATACTAAAACATTATAAATGCTCTTTTAGGGCTCAACACCGATAAATATTACTATTTAACTATTAAAATTTAATATAAGTTACCTGAATTTTACAAAAATCACAATTATAAGTGAAATTTTAGCAATATTTTTGAAAAACTTGAAAGCAGTTAGAGAAAAAAGTAATAAACATATATTAGTAAAAGTATTACTAAAACAAATTAGATGCATTTATCTAGAAAATGTACTAAAATTTTAATTTTTTATTAAAATTTGAAAATTTTAGAGATGATTGAATAAACATTATAAGAAATATCACATTTTTTATGAGACCATTATTTAAATAACAAGCCATAACTCAAAAAGTATTCATATAATAAGAAATATTGTAGCGCATTCTCTAGAAAATAACGTAAATATCAGGTTTTATAGAAATACATTCGTAATATTTTGAGTTATCAGACTCGCCATGATAGATTTTGAGCAATTTAAATGCCGACTTCTGGTAGATCAAAAACCCACTTCCGGTTTTTCTAACTTTATAAAATTGATTGTAACTTGGCCTCTAGGTAGTGTAGAAACAAAATAAAGTATATTTCGTAAAGTCAAAAGATAGCTCTATTCAATAAAATAAAAAACAAAAATATCTGTTTTGACTGAATTTGGTCATTTTCAACGTGTTCGGATACCTTAAGTTTTTATATCAACTCAAGTAGTAAAGGATATATGAATTACATTTTAATGAAATCCGTTCAATATTGTCGGTTTGTCTATAGGGATCAAACACAAATACATTTTTTGTTGGGGGGAGGATATTTTTATAATATATGTACTGCAAATTTTTGTACACCTCAAACTTTTTTGTCCGGATTTCCCCCTTGAGCTTCAAATACGAGGCTGAATTCAATGCAATAAGTTCGTTGGTACAATTATAAAACAACTTTAAAAACATAGATTTCTTTCTTCAATTGCATGTAAATATTGAAAGAAAGAATTACTATTAATAAACTACTCTAACTAGAAAAAATATGAATGCTCCCACGTAAAAAATAAAATAAGTTTCGATTGTAATTTTAATTTTGGTAATGTGTTGATTCATATCCTTCTTCCAAACTCTTTTAAAGACTTTCCTAAAAAATCAGGGGGGGGGGATGTATACAGTAGATTTGACAATAAATTTTAAAATGTTTCAATTATTTATGTTTTTTATTTGAATATATATAAAATATTAATTTATTTTTAAGTTTTTTGTGTTTGAAAATAAAAATAAACATTATGTGATTATTAGACTTTTATTAAAGGTTTTCACCCAATTCTTTTAAATCAGATTATATGAAAAACTATAATCTAAAAAGAAAATTTACATCAAAGTTATGCCTTTATTAAGAGTCTTAATTTTTACAGGAGTCTAACAACAAAACATATGTATATATTTATAAATATATATATATACTTCTTTTTAAAGTAAATATTTCAAAATCATTATTTTATTTCAATGTTTTTTCTTAGTCAAATTATTACTTTTTGTACAAAACTCTAAGACATTTAAGCAAATAACAGCTTTAGGTAATCATGAATCACAGTATTATTAATATTGTACGTATATAAAGCATTCACGTTCAGAAATTCTCAAGTACAAAGTGCGCAAATAAAAAAAAAACGAATGTGTATGTGAAATATTTATATTACATTTTCGAAACTATTATTTTTTCTAGAATTCTAAAGACACAAATTTCCTATTTTATCTCAAAATCGAAAGAAAAAAAAACCACCTATATATATATATAAGCTAATCTTTCTCTTTCTCTCTCTCTCTCTTTAAAAAAATATTGTAACGATAAACAAAATTCTTAAAAATAGGGAAATGAAGTGAGATATATTTTTTTATTTAAACTGTTTCATTTCCAAAAATATCTCAGAAAACTAAAAGGTTTAAAAGAAATATAAAGTATAGTTCATGTGTTATATAAATTTTTGTTAAATAAGTTGGCATGTTTTGGATTGGTTTTGTACAATTCCGAATACATAATTCTCTGGAAAAATTCTGAAAACAATCTTTTTTTTTCTGGAATTTCTTATAAATTCAGGTTTAAAAAATGAACTCTGCTTTGGTAAATAAAGGGCTATTTGCAGGAGCTCTAAAAATATATATAAGAATTCCAATTTCAAACAACATTTTTTTTTGTTGCTATAATCATATTAAAATCTTCCTCTTGTTTATCCTATTCATGCGATTTTATAAGTATTACAAACAGAGAGATCACATCAATGTGTCTTATAAATACATAACTTTAAAAAATAATTTTATATAGCATTTAAATTCAGAGGATAATGGAGATTTTCGATAAAGGAGCGAATTTCCTGGCTAGCATTGTTCGAGTTATAATTCCAACTAAATACAGTCACTCTGAATACATCGGTCAGGTGTCATGCTCATTAATTATAATAAAGAAATCTATTGCCAATAGCCTGTTATGTTGCGCTATCGCTATGTTTATACAAATAAATGAGCTGAAAGATTTTAACTTGAACGTATATAACGTATTTCTTTACTAAAACAGAAAAAAAAAGTGCATATAATTTGGTAACTAATTTTAAAATCCTTATCTAAAATCAATATTGTTAGATTACTTTTTGTAATATCAATCGAAATTTAAGTTCAAAAAGCGATTATATCAATTTTGAATAATAAATTTTTTTTATAAATTTAGCACTATAAGAGATATTGTTATATGCAATGCAAAAAGCTAACAATACAGTTTAGTATAATAAAAGCAAATATTTTATATCAAATCTACAAATATGGAGCAAACAAGTTGTCGAAATAAAAATTGAACTTGTAAACTGTTATTTTCTGTATTATGTTGAAATTTTTTTAAAAAATCTGTTTCTTCAATGTAGTTAAAATTTTTAAAAATAAAATTGATACCCATTATTTGCTTAAATAAAGATGAAGAATTTGACAAAGAGTAAAAGTTCATTGCCTTCATAATAAAATGCTTCATATTGGGTAACTTCATAATAAAAAGCTTTCAAATAATCTCAAAAAATATTTTTGAAAAAGGAATTACTTAATTAGAGGAAAATAAGTAGTATCATCTTCCATTCCTTTATCCTCTGTCGCATGCATGAGAAGGTATTAACATTTAAAATATAAAATTAACACGAAATCTCCTCTCCACCCACTACATTTGCTACAGGTACTCTTTTTCCCTGATGAAGACAAATGTTTAAAAAACACTAGCCTAAAAAAATCTGTGATATTTAAATACTTTTCGGTGCAACGAGAATGAAAATATTAATTTCTAATAAAAAATAAGAGATGAGAGAGAGTATCTCAACGAGCATCTGTAACATACTAATAAATATAAAATATTTCATTCTAATACATATCCAGATCAAGATATTTTGTTCACCTCTTATACGTAAAGGTGCACTACGCATTTTCTATGCTGCATAACAGGAAGGGAGCTGTTGCTATGACAACCTGAGGATGGAGATTTTTTTTCTATCGATTTTTGGCCTCCCACGTGCCTCTTCCAGGAATTGCGAAATAATTCTAGGGAGAGGATTTCGGAAAACAGAAAATAGAATAGAAAACGCACTTAGCAACAGGGGCCGAATACAATGAATCAATTCAAATTTTTAAAAATGTTCATTAAAATGCATAAAAAAAACATTAAAACTGACCAAACATACTTTAAAATTTACTTCATATAACATTAAAGAATTCATAAATTAGCTGCAACAGTTCTAAAATTATCGATTTTCCACCGCATCGCAACAAATCAAAGTATTCTCGGAATCATCTTTGAAATGCGAAAAATCGATCGATATGAAGGAAGGTGAATTAGATTTGTTTTGATGTTCTCGATTCATCAAATACACTTTAAAAACTCTAAAAATGACAAAAATAGCTTTAAAAATTTAAAAATAATTTTTTTAAAAATCATAAATCTTTTAGAAAAAAAATTTAATATAATTTAGTTTAAAGGGGGAGAAAAACTATCTACTAAATTATGAATTTTTGAAACTATGAAAGGATCAGAATGAAAATTAATAATATCTCTAATAAAAAATGTTTACAATATATGGATTTTAGTTATTAGTAAACAGAACTAGTTTTATTGTATGAAATTGAAATTAATTTTTGCCATTTTAATTCTTATTTATTATAATACTAATCAATATGATATTGTAAAAATTATCATATTCAACCATCACTTTGCACAATTTAATCCTTAATTAATTGCAATAATTTGCACTTATTTCTACTGTTGAAAATTCTCTTAAATATAAAAAAGGGGGTATAATAGAGATTAGAGACGAATTTCTTTAATAATGGTATAAGAATACAATGTGGTGTAATAATATACATAACCAAAAGAAAAAATACTCAAGCAAAACTCAACATGTACAGCTTTTCTGGGGAGCAGTTGACCCACAAAATATATCGTATATACAGAGGCGGATTAAGGTAGTCGGAGGCCCCCGGCGGTAAAAAGTTTGAGGCCCATGGGCTCAATTATCAAAAAACTAAAATAGTAAAAAGATTCGTTGACCTAAAATTCTCAAAATAAAATGTATTGCTAATAATAAAAATCAACAGCTAAAGAAAAATCTTAACTGTATTTAAAAAAAATTAAAAACCTTTCTAAAGAGGGCTTACAATTTTTCTATACAACTTTATTTCTTGATTTCTCTTTAGCAAATCCATCAATTATTTTAGCCCAATCTATTTAATCAAAAACATCTTCTTCTATATATAACACGGTCATGTTGTTAAATTTGTCTTTTCTACCATAACTTAATTCAGTGGCACAACAACCCATGAAGGCAAAGGCCTATTGAGCCCGTATCAGTATACGTGACCTTTGGCTCTGAGTAGCTGTTCCGATCAGTTGGTCAGTCTAACGCGAAACCGCCAGTGTTAAGTTTCCAAGAAAGCTTGATACTCCTTTATCGACTCACCGAAGGGATGAAAGGCTGAGTCGACCTTGCCCAGCCCGAGGTTTGAACTTTGGACCTGTGGTGTGGAACCACGATGCACTACCACTCGCTCACTGAGCTTCCTTTTCTACCATAGTACTTCTTAAGTAATTTTTAACACGGTTTAATACTGAAAAAGTGTTCCTACCTGATACATTCACAATATCGGCATTTTTAAAAATATTTTCAAAATGATCTCTACATTAGAGAAAGTACATTTCTAAGGATTCATTGTGCCTTTTCGTTTAAAAATAGTAAAAACTGATCCAATTCATATTGTCAAAATTAAAAAATTCAGTAGGGGCTTTGTAATTTCCTTTAGTTTTTGTGTATAACTCTCTTCTTAATTTCAGGTAATAATGTCATCAAAAAATACGGTAAAGTGTTTTATTATAGTTTCATAAATCTCAGCTCTTCGGGATAATTCAGCTCTTGCCCTATCGCATATGACATAAAATGAATTGGCTATGAAATTTTCCCTTCTTTAAAACATCATAACCGACTTCTTTTCCTTCACAGACAGGATAAGTGCTTCCTGCAAACTTGTCCTGCTTCCTTTTCAAACGAGAGTTCTAATAAATCAGCCACTCCTTAATCTATTTTTCCAAATTCATTTCTGAAATTTTGGATATAATTTTCTAGAGATTTTATTAGACTATATCCATTACATAATTCACACTTCATTTATAGCAAAAATTTGCTAGTAGCGTGGCATTTATTCTCTGGAGTATGGTTTTCCCAATCATGGTCATTAGGGAAGTTTCCTATTTGTCCATCTGTTTTTCAAAAGGGAAGTTTCCTTCAGTATTGTGGTCATTTTTTCCTCATTCGAATCACGAATTTCAGCCTGGGGTGCTTTTATTAATCTTAATCTTGCTATTGAAGTTTAAATTCAACTAGCTTGAAATAGTTTGCTTTGAACTAGACATATCTTTTTTCACATAACTTCATTTTATCTTCACTAATAAAATACACCGATGGAAATAAAAATCCCATTATACCAAGAAGGAGTTGTGCTACATCAAAGAAATATGGTAGGCATGTTTATACATGTTACATTCAAAGAGATTCAAAGATGAGTTACATTCAAACTTGGCGAGAGGGAGAAAAGTGTTGTGCTAGTAGCGTCAATTTGAGCATGTAAACCAAAGGTACTTTAAATACGCGCTATAAAGTTCGGGAGTTATCATTGAGATTTGACGCAGTGAGTTGATGATGGTCCAGAATGACTTAATAAAGGAGACATTATAAACAGCTCGCTGAGTTTGATCGAAGTAATATAATATATCTAAAAAAGGTGCAATTTTTCTTTCCCCGGGAGGAATGTATCCAGTGTGCATGATTTTTGGCAGCATGGATCCCAGGAAGGTATTACCTCAAGAAAACTGTGATTCAATCACGCACAGGTTACCACTAATAGAGAAGACTGCAGTATTCACCACATGGCTTGGGAACATAATGCATCTACAGCCGAAATTACAGTTTTTTCGGCACCAGAGTGAGACAGTGAGTGATAACAAATTAGTCGTTTGAGAAATAGCTCCCAGACAGACGCCCTGTAGCGTTCATACCATAAGCTCTAAATCACTGGGATCTACGACTTCAGTAATGTCATGCTAGAGATAATTGGATAGTTGAGCGGTGATGTGTTGTGTTCTCCAATTAAAGCTGTTCCTGTCTTGGTGCCGGTGATGCAGTGAAATAACGGTGAATATTAGGGCCCCCTTTATAAAGTCGGGTTTTGGGCCCCAAGCGTCAGCCAGGCTATGAACCCCCCCCCCTTCTTCCGCGATAGGTGAGTATACGTTAAGCCACAACAATGATAGCTGTATATTAAGTAGAAGAAGGCCAAGTCAGCGCCTGCAAACTTTCTGTAGCCAAGAAAAAATTAAGCCTGCACTAAGAGTTATGGTAAGACGCGAGAAATTTTCTTTGATTGCCAGAGCACTCTCGAGGTTAATTCACACACCCTGACTGAAAACTTGTACGTCAGTCTGGTGTTTCAAACTGCAGTTCTGCCATTCATAAACATCGGTATATGATTGTTAAAAGGATAACGTGCACTCTTATACCCAGTTGTAACCCAACGGGAGTGATAGAGTGCCAACGGGTTACCTTGGCCCGATAGATCACCAGATCTTTCTCCAATCGAGCACAATTGGGACATCATTGGATGGCAATGACAGTGTAATCCACAACCAGAATTAAACAACCTTATATTGACGTACCAAGAGCAGCAGGCATTCAATTCCATCCGACAAACTGATATCTGGTTCTTATGCGACACCTTGCATACACGTTTGCATGTTTGCTTTTAAAATTTTGGTCGTTATACCGGTTTTTAATGTATTATCATTTCACATTTGAAATGGTTCTTCTCGCGTTTACATTAACCTATGATCCTGAAACTTTGATCAATTGAATGCGTTATCAAGATAAATGCACTGTGGCATTTCATTGTTCTACAATAATTTTTTCTTTGTGATGGGATTTTCCCCCATTATAATGTAAGATGTATCCATTAGCGGAAGGGGACGGGGGGTGATTTGACTGATGTCCTGTGCGCCGGAATTGTTTCGGACTGATCAAGAAACTTGGAAGATCGAATCGACATATAATTCGGTGAGACAGATATAAAATTATTTTTTATGATGATGATGACAATGAATGATAACTTATATATGTAAAATTACATTTCATACCGGCCTTAAGGTCGGTATATTTTTCATGACAGGGCCAATTTCCTTGGCAAATCCGGCATTGGATGCATTCGAGAACAACTAAACGTGGCTGTGAACTAAAAACGAACTTGTTTGACTAAAAACGAAGTATTCGTTTGATCGAAATAAAATTTATGCAAAAAAATGCTTGCGAAAATTTTTATACACATTGCAACAATACATATATACGGAAGAAAGATGGCTAGGACTGTAATACGACTCAAATCTGTGAAAAACACCGAGGTTGTAATATCGGTTGAATATTTTTTGTTACACATTTAATTTACAAAGTGAATACATCAAACTTGGGGGCCCTACTGGTGCTGGGGTCTCCTGGCGGCCGCCAGGTCCTCCAGCCGCTTAATTCGCCTCTGTGTGTACATATATAATCGATCTAAAGGGACTTGTTCCTTTTATCGTGCATTTTCTTTTAAATTTTATTTAGACAACAAAATATACATATATATATATATATATATATATATGTAATAATCCCCATTAATTATTCTTAATAACTTTTAACTGCCTTTGGTCCATCCCTTCAGGACCAACGTTTTAGTAATAAGTTAACCAGCCGTCTAACGAGAGGATTTTAAACTACATCCATCCACCCACACAGATCACGTGATTTAAGCTGCCTATATATACCGAGACTCCTGGAGACCGCGCTCTCTTTCGTTTCTTCTCTTCTTGTCATCATGTAGTCTGCTGCATCTAGTGTTTGTGTATTAATGTTATGTTGTGTATGTTTCGTTGTAATTCCGTCTATCTGTGTGTCTTCATGTTCAGTGTTTAATAAAGAAGAATAGCTTTTCCACGAGACTGCCTCTTCCATAGTAATGAAAATGCAACATCAACCATATAAGGAAATACCAACACCGGCCACGCTATCAAGATCTTCGCCAAAAGTCGTCCTCCTTTACTAAATCCATCATTAGAACATCGTCGTATTACATATATATATATATATATATATATATATACACTAGCATATATATACACTATATATACACACATACATATATATATATATACACTAGCTGACCCGGCCACGCGTTGCTGTGGCTTTAATACGTTAGTTCAATATTATCCTAAGCTATTCAATGCAGTCAAATTAATCTTCGTTTATAATTTTGGAGGGTTGAAATAAAGTATAAAACAACAAATTATTTTAATTTTGCATTTCATCCATCTTCTATTTGAGTGTAGTATAATCCATGAAGTAAAAACATATGAAGATTTAATTTTATAAATGTGGTGAATAACGTTGATTCTTTGCAATTTTTAAAATTATTTTTATCATTTTAAAGTATAACAACAAATAATTCTATACAACTAATCGCTAATCGGTGCACAATATTTTCGGTAACCCGTATTTTGCTAACTCAAATAGATTCAACGGTTTCCGCACACGTGAGCATGTAACATCTAGTTGCCCATTCGAGAAACATGGATTTTCTAAGTCCAAGTATCAAATGAATATTGTTCGGGTTTCAGATTCATTTATGGTCATCGCGAAAGCCAAACGAATCGGGAATTGAAGCCTTTTGAATGGTATTAGAGATTCTGACGGTATCAGTGGAATACGTGGCAACAGTTTCCGTAGTAGAACAACCGAATTTTCATTTAAACTTTACAGTCAAAATGTTTGCTTCAAGAAGTTCCCGGTAATTCTTTTGATGATGAAACGTGCTCCGTTGCATAATCTAGGTGGATTTAAGTTACGCAAAAGAATATCCAGGGAACTAATCTTCAACCGAAGATTGTGTGGTGACATTCCTGTTACTTCCAGAGAATTCAAAAAATCGGTTGGAAAATTTGCGGTTTTGTTTTTATCAACAATAGTGTCAATGATATGCAAAATTATATTATGATCGGTTGAGTAGTTTCGGAGTCCATTGCGGACAAACACTGTGACACGTATATTTTATACATAAAGATAAATATGTATAATTCCAGTTTCATCAAATAGGTTCGCTCTCTACTTTTGGTTTCTGTTTGGAAAAATTACAAAAAACCATTTATATCTGGACTCAATTTTTTGTCAACATTTCTTCGATTATATTCTAGAGTAAATTCAGTAGGAATAATTTTCAAAACGACAGCAATTAACATAGAGCTGTAAGATTTGGGTTCTAAGCCTAACGCGGATGAACTCCTAACATTTACTTCAATTTCGCTATGTAACTTTTTAACTTTGGAATGTCATTCGATTTATAAACTGGAAGCAGATTTATTTTTTATTCATATGGTTATTAATTATTTCTTCTTTTTTTCTAAATCTTTTTTAAGAAGCTCAACAGCAGAATCATAGCTTAATTCATTAATCTCAAAACCTTCTATTGCTTGAGCAGCTGAACCAGATACATAGCTTTTTAAATAATTAAATTTTTTCTATTTTCGAAAGTGAATTATTATCATGGATTGAAATTTGGAACGTATTCCAGAAGCTTTAAACTGAGTACAATCTCCATAAAATTTTTGAATCATTAACTTTGGAAGTTTAACAATGTTATTTGTATTTACAGAAGTTGAATTCTGATCTGTACCGCTACACACAATGGAATTAATCTGACTTTTGTTTTATTTTCTTGTTTGCGCGAAAAATTGTTGTAGTTATTTTGTCACAGTAATCAAATGAAGTACTTAATTCAGTGTCATATTGTTCTAATGTGTGGTTTCACTTAAAATTAAGCCATCAATATTTCTTAACTCTTCCGATCTAGTTATTATTAAATTCAAATTTTCCTCAAGGGAATTAAAATCAGTCAGTTCTTTTAATAAATTCTCAACGGTTTTAATTAACCGTGTCGCTGCCGATCTTAGTGCTGTTCGTTTTTTTTGTTTTTGTTTTTTTCGATGCTATTATAATGAATAAAATCTTCTTTCCTTTAGCAGGCTTCTCGCACTTCAAAGCGCTATTCCAATATATCAGTTAATTCAAAAAGAGAATCCAAAACAATGGTTATATTTACGATCTCATATCGTTCATCAAATTTCGAGAACAATGAATTGTTCCAACATTTAAATCTATAATTAATCTCTTTTTGGCCAATGCTCCATGAAAAAATCAATATTATCTATATATTCAAATAGAGAAAGACATCGATACAACCTCTCCCTTCGAAATTTAGTTTTATTCTCCTAATAAAAAAAATAGTGATTGCACTGATCTAAGCAATAAATTAGAAGCGAGCGTTCTGGCGCCCACATAGACAAAACAAAATGGGAAAATTTTGCTTCGCGGGAATATTCACAAAATCTGGCAACGTTTTTCTGGATTCTCCACATTTCCGGCAATAAAAAAATTATGGCGTGATTAATTGAAATAAAAACCATCCTATGTTTTAAGTTGGACGAAATGACACACAGTATACAAAATTATATTATGATCGGTTGAGTAGTTTCGGAGTCCATTGCGGACAAACACTGTGACACGTATATTTTATATATAAAGATTATATCTCAATTTTTTTCAACCTATATCATCAAAACCCAATAATACTTTTCAGTTCCTTAATGAGTATAATACAATTGTAAGATTGTATGCTATTTGATATTTATATGATTTTCAATAAAAAAAAGTTTGTCATTATATGAATTTCTTAAAAAAGAATTTTGTTAGTGTTTATGCTTGTTTAAGTCCTGCGATTAAGCAAATGCTATTACTGAAAAATGTTTTTATTGTCTATGACCTACAAAACAAATATATATAAATCCAGCACTGTGTTTTTCTTTTAAATTGGCTATCATCTATCAACAAATCCAAATTCAGTGTTGACTAAAACATTCATTTTTTTAGTTTTGCAAGGAGGAAAGAGTGATTTCATAAACTCCTTTTTAAAAAAAAAAACATATTTACATTCTAAATTATAAAATATTCTTGGTAATATAGTACTCCGTTTTTTTAATAGTACAGAGAACGTCGTTTATCTGAACGTTTATTATCCGGAGCGTCAAATATCCGGATACGTTTTCGAACAGTACAATGTGCTCAACAGTTGTTTCGCGTGAAGCCAAAAGTGACGGGGAACAACAACAAAGAAAGTAGCAAGGATCTATCAAATGCTGATGCGTTTTTCTGCGTTAGAGACAGCTATGGAGTGGTACGAACACAATCTTAGTGCTGTCCTACGCAACTACTGCTGCTCTAGAGAATCAGAGACCATGCAGTGAAAAAACGAGGTGTACAATGGTACAGCGAAAAATAAGTGATTATTTTCCTCAATAAAGGTAAAATTGCGACATTCTGCACCTATTTTGCCTTTTCTTTCATAAACTGCACGAATCGCATTCGGTTTTCGGTTATCCGAATAATCTCGTATCCGAACGACGTCCGGTCCCAATTAAATCGGATAAACGACGTTCTACTGTAATTAATTATTTTTAAAATCATGTTCCCTCCCCTCCCCCGAGTTCCTGGTATTTATATAATATTCTTAAATGTTTATTAACTTTTTAAAAGAAAACTATGGATTAAGGAAAAATTTGAATATCTGTTAATTGTATGTATACAAACTCTTTTTCAATATTTACATCGATATTCAACAGATGTAATGTAAATTGTGAGATTTTTTGCTTTAATTTTACATAAAATTTTTTTAATTTTTAAAACATATATAAATTGTAAAAATTGATAATCTACTAACTTTTTCATTACAAAGAATTTTGACATCTTATTAGCTTTCCACCACATAATTTTATTAGGAAAAATAATACGTAACTTATTTTGCAGACACACACACAGAAAGAGAGACTTATATGTAAAAGATAAAAAAGCTTTTCTAAAAATGGAACAAGTGTGTGGTGTGCTCCTCTAATTTTTTTAAAGACTATACAATTAAAAAAAGAAATAAACCCACGTAGACATTTTGAAGAATTGTTTTAATTTGGAAGATATAATAGTACATTGAAAATATATAAAAATAAACTCCATGTCTTAAAATTTTTTCTAAAAATGCATGCTTTCTACTCCAAGCTAACCGCAGGCGCCAGTGAGTTGCAGTAAGTGGAACACATCTGACAAGTCTACGAGTTTGTAGACCAATCTGCCCTAAGCGTCTGTACACGGTCTGCCTTGAGACTACCGTACCAGTGGCTGAAGAGAGCTGACGAGATAGGTCTAATGCTGTACTCCTCCTGTTTCTTTTGGCAGTAACTGCCAAATACCGCTCCATATTCGGCGTTGTAACTCAGGGACGACCTGTGCTGTAACGTCTACTCATGTTACCATCAACTTGGAATGATTGCTAAAGCCTGGAGATGCCACTATGGGCGATTCCAAGTTTCTCGGATACTTCCAGCTGGGTACGCCCACATTCCAAATGGCCGAAAATTCTACCAATTAAAAAAGCATCCAAATGCGTTCTTTGTGTCATAATTATGCGTTATTGCCTTGAAAGACTTATAAAGCGCTTGCGAACAATTTTATTTTTTCTCCGTATATTCTTTATATATCCCCCCCCCTCTTACACTCTTGTCATTGTGACGTTCTATTGGTGTCTTCTGGTGGCTTCCTGTTGCTTATGATTCTTGAAAATGTGTGTAATTATTTTTCTCTAGTGATATATTTACTTTAAAGTTCGATTTCCGCGTGACTCTGAATTATCTTTAGTTTATGGACATGAGGGCATTTATAATTTGAAGTTTATCTAGTCATGCGATAAGTTCTAATACAATTATAAAGGAGTCAAAATAAAAACTTTGTGATGAAATTTAAAGCTAAACATTTTAAAGTTTTAGTTTACCTTTAAATTTAACACTATGCACTTTTTGTTCAAATTGATCCAACTTTGACTTCACTCACACTTGACTAAGTCTCTTTGATCACTCATCTGTTGAAACATACGTTACCTCTATGGGAATTTCCATTGTTGCTTTCCTTCAAAAACGTTTGAGACTGTTGAGGTTAGGATGTCATTTTTGGCATACTTTCACCTCCAATACTGACCTCAAGTTATAATCCAGTAAATTTAAATCTTGATGGCTGGAAATCCGACCCATTCTCTTTTAAACACCACTTGGTCGTCTTCGCTTTATGAGCATAAGCAGAGTCCCACTGATAAGTACAGTCGTTTTCGTTTAACAGGGTTACGTTCGGGGCTTTACTATTGGTTCCAGTGTCTTGATAACCTTTACCGTGGACATTCCTTGTGTACTTGGTCATTCTGAAGGTTGAAAGATTTTGCAACGTCAGAAATTTTCTCGTCGGTAAGCAGAACTCGTTTGTGGTCATTATAAGCATGCCATCGTAACAGTGCTTTTGCTTTAAGGTACCTATGGCACTTAAATAAATTTATTAAAAAAATGGCCAGTAATTCTGCGATAACCACTTTGTCCGAGGTCTTCGTTCACTATGTAACACATTTTTTTACATGTTCATCTGTTTAACAAAAATAACTTTTTTCGACAAGAATATGTCAGAATGCTCTATCTGACTGCTTCGACGAGAGCTGTTGTTCTCAATAAACGAAGACGACAGTTTCTAGTACAGCTGTTGATCTCAGAAAATCTTTTAATTGTTCGGAAAATGAATTTTTTGTTTAAATGCTTAAGAACCTCAAAAATCTCCGACAGGGCCTTCTTTCTTTTTTTTTTTTTTTAAAGTAAAGAAATATCTGTTACACGCTTCTATTCAAAGTGTTAAAGTTCTGACTGATTTAGAGCAACATGTGGGAAAAACTGCAATATTTTTTAAAGAATATTGCAAACTATCTCCAAAGATTAAATTTAATGTGTTTGAGTCACAGCAGATGATCTCAAGTTTATATATAACAACTTATGGCTCAACTAGGTATGCTCTTTAAATTTGTTGAAAATATATAATTTATCTTCGCATTTTTAAGTGGCTGTAATTCCTTTTTTTGAAAAATAAATAAATAACTACATGGAATTTAATTTAATATACTTAAGATAATATTTTACCCGATTTTTTAAACTTTAAGTACATTTAAAGTGGATTCCGATCGTTTAAACTGCTACTCAACTTACGCTGATATTTTCAAAAAATTTCAGCGTTACACACATAAACTCCGAAGCCAAAATAACAATATATTACTACGGGGACAGCATCGAGCATATATCATCTGACACATGGTTACTGTAAACCAGTTCCTCTCAAAAATACGGTGCGTCAATCAACTTTTGTCTAGAAAAGAGATTTGGAGGTGGAAAATCATCATCCCATTTTAGTGAGAAGAGTCTTCCTCATTCTTTTATTTATATTTTTTTCCCGCGGTCAACTTATTATTAGAAAATTAAGGGTACCTCGTATTTCCCAAATAAAATGTATAGATGAACTAAATGTGATTAATTAAAATAATTATTTTGGAATGAAATTTTAAATATTAATTTAAAACATAAAAGCTACATTGCCTCATTGAGATATAAAATTGGAATAAATAATTTGTGCCTAAGTTTATTTTGCACCATACTTAATATCCCACGATAAAATAGGTGCAAAAGATTAATGAAGGTACTATTTTTATCATCCAGTCGATTTGAAAATCGGAAAATTAAATATTATAAAAAAATTATAACAATTAACTAAAATATGATATTAATAAAAACTGTTCTGATTAATGAAATGACTTTAAAGCTACATCATTTTCAAAAATAAAAATATAATTCTTAGAATATAAAAAATGTGTATTATAATTCGTAATAGTTTGTAAATTTTTCACTGAAAAATTGAAAAGTATAACAAGGGGGGGGGGATTCTTTGTATTCATAACCCTTATTGCTGGAAAAAATAAAATATATCCTAAACACGAAACATTAGATTGCATGATCTACAAAATACTCTGAATTTATCTTGAATCGGAAGGGGACTCTTACCTTAATGACTTTTATCCTTTTTTATAGGTAGACAAAAAAAAAAAAAAAAAATAGCAAATTTTTATCCCTTCTAAGAGACTTCTTAATATTTTTTCAGGTCCTATCCTGAATTCAGATGCTAATGTCACTGGTTTACTAATTCCTTATTTTTACTTTTCTTATGATTGTAGTTACGTAAAATCTTACAAAAGTGACTTTAAATTTTCTCTTATAATGTGAAGCGTTTTTCACATTCTTTCAAGTCCCCTTAATGACGACGTTAACCTAGTAATCATGATCACGAACTCGTGGCCGGAGTTGTCGAGTTGCGAGTTCGAGGGCTGATGCCATTAAAGATCCGCTATGTAGAGGAGCCTATACACGTTAAATCTGTTGAGGCTCAAAGACATCGCGTTGGCGTGATGTGGTAGTTTGGAGAGCAGGGAACCAGCTCAGGTATAGACCTCATCACCTAATTGCGGTTCAAAATTACGAGGCCCTTCACCAATAGCCCTTGTGTTGCTTTGGAGTGAGACGTTAATAAACACTCCCTCACCTATGTTCCCTTGATAGTGACAGATAAAAGGAACAAACAAGGCCGGACGTGTAATGCGCAATTTCGTTGGCAGCACCTATTCCTATAATCTACAAACAAGGATGGGTTACTTTGATATTTTTGGCCTCTTTTTGAAAATCGCCAAGTTCATCGTTGGCTTAATTGAACCTACTAAAATCATTCTTACTATAGCGCTCGTGCTGAAAGGTTCGTATATAAAATTCTAGCGGGAAGATTTATTGATTAGGTATTTTATAACTTTGAATTATAATGTTTGATTGTTACATTTTTTTGCAGTTTTTATATTGTATCAATTTCCTGTTAAGTTTTCCATCATTTTAACATATTTGCTGATTTATGGAATTTTTTAACTTATGTGAACAACTAAAAACTTTGATTCATAATTTTGAATTATTATTATTTTACTCTTTTTATATTGTATTTTTATTTTATTTTGTGCTTTGATTTGATGTAATTAACATTTTCCGTTCATCGACTTTCTAGCTTCTGTCGTGTAAAAGCTCGATTCTCCAATCACGTGAATGTAAAAATTTTATGCTTTGATTATTTATAATGTTTTAATAATACGTTTTAAAATTTCCAGGTATTTACTATTGTAGTAGATTCATTATTTTTTTAGTTCCTGCTGGGTGATTGCCCACTTGGCGGATCTCGTGAGTGTAAAACTTTTTCTTGTCGTTAAATCGAAAGTTCTATTGATTGTTATGAAAAATTAGCGTAAATATATGAGGTAAATTGTTTGGCTAAATTTTTAAATGATTGTGAGAATAATAATAGAAAATACAAATTTTCTGGAGGTGTTCTTGTAAAAGAAGGGTGCCCTGCTAGGATCCAACCAAAGGTAATAATGCTATTCTTAATAAGAAAATACATTTATTTAATTAAAGTAAGAAAAAAATCATTATTGGAATGTATTATCTATTGCAAAAATTTTTATACGAATCACATGCAAAGATCTACACAATATGTTTAGATTTAACTTTCCCTTAACCTTTTCCATATCATGAGTGAAATTGTAGATTTAGATATTTAACACATTTGCTAACATGTGAAGCTTCCTAGACATATAAAAGAAAAACTAGTTGTATAGAAATATCAAAGATTCTGTATTCCAATTATTAATGGAATATATTGGTAGAATCACTCTTTATAAAGACTATTAAGGGATCAGTATAATATATTTTTCAAAGCATAATCAAGCATTTCAACTGGTTTATAAAACTTGTATAGAGTTCATTAAAGCTAATCTTGAAATGGGTATTGAAAAATCTTCAGTATTAGAATATGTATTCGGTTAATAGAAGTTTAATTGTACTTGACTAATAAGGAATGCTTTACTCTGTTGCTCATGTTATTACTAATAAATTAAATACAGGAAATATGTATTGTGTTTCAACATTCAGGGAGAAAGGGTGCCCAGTTAAAAATTAATTGCATGGAACAGCTTTAGTATCGCCCACCCATCCAATTTGGCGCAAATGTATTGAGCAAATGTTCCAATTGCATTACGGCCAATGATGACCAAACAGTTTCACATGCTTTTAAAACATATTTCGGAATAGTGTTTGGCTTTGCAATTGGCACCTTCAATGCACTTGGAAGAAATGGTTAAATGATCTTGTTTTCCAATTTTGAAATGCGAAGGGAAATTTCTCTAGTAGCTCTTTTGGAAGGAATAAGTTCAATAAGATGTAAACAAATAATGGAAAATTTTAAAATTGCATCGACTGATAAAAAGCCTGATTTCAATAAATATTTTGATGATAATTATTGTAGTTCAGCCTACTAATAGTATAAGTCACGTCATCTACTTCTGCATGCCAATACTGATAAAAAAATATATTGTTAATCTTTTCACAGTACATGAATGTCCAATTATTTTAAAATGAAAATTTAACTCTCAAGCAGATAGTTTGTGGAAAATACAGCATGACACATATTTAGCACATTATAGAATTTTAAATGATACTCACCCCAGTTTATATCCTCACAACCTATTTCCATTTCAAAATGAATTAAAAATTCCTGAAAGATATTTATGACCAGGCAACAAATTCTTGGTTTGTAAAATTGCAGACTAATGGAGATGTATTTTATGTAGTTAAAAAGATTATGGAAGCATTTCAGAAAGAGGTTGTGTGTGTGATCAATGCCATTACAGGTGTGTAAAATTATCATGTTCAGCTTGGTAATGTGAATGCTCAGATAATCATGCACCATGTAAACATATTAAAGTTCATTCTTAAATTGTTTGAGAGATTCCATGTTGTTGAAAATGTTAAATATACTTCTTTCCATATCTCAGATAGAAAGTATGGCGTGGGGTCTTCCGTCAAAGAAATATGTAATGACATAAGAAAAACCAGGAAACTGAACTTCTATTTGTAGTATTGAATTGTTTTTTGCAAGGTAAAATAGTTCAGGAACAATTGTCTCAACATGCAATTCAGTAAAAGAAAGGTAAAAAGTAATTACTAAAGAATTATTTACCTGATCCTCATGTACCAACCTCCCAATCAGCATTTAAACTAGCAGTAAATATTTAAGCCAACTATTAGGGATTTAAAAATAAAAAGAAAAACTGGGATGTTCTTTTTTTAGTTGTCAAGAAAGAAAACACATTCAAGCTCAGTCTAGTCAGCATTGCTCAATTCAAAAACTATTTGCAAAAAAACTTAACTGTATCTTTAACACTTGATATATGCTTGTAGTGTTGTTTTATGTTTTCCAAGACATTTAGCTATGTTTTTATGGGGTAAAGTTGTTGTATATTTTTATATCAGATTAGGAGGTAAGTAATTATCAAAAATAACCAAATTTTTGTCACAAATGGCTTAATGACAGTATATTAGAAGCATATAATTTAAAAATCATGCTGGATAGAGATTCCATTGCAGTTGAATGTTACCACACAAATTTTGGAAAGTGATGGGAATATGGTAATTTTTTAAATCATTCATTCTTAATAAAATTTTAGGCAAAAAAATTGATTTATACTTTTGGAACATATAAATTTAGAAAATACATGTATACTTTTTGCAGGTAAGTGTTTAAATATAAAATATATAGAATCAGGTGATGTTAATGCTTGCTATCAATACAAGCAAAAGTATATACTAAAGTAAGTAATATGTTTTAACTTATGTGTAAACAATTCTTTATAATAACTGATTCATCATTTCGATAATATTTGTGCTATTTGTTATACAGGAATAGACCTTGAAAATTTGCCTTGCCTATTTAGAAACAGGTATTTCATCCATATGTTATATTTCATGGGCGATGAGGAAATTGGTAGTGAAAGTAATGATATAATGTGATTGCCTTTTTTATGGTATAGATGTACTAATAAGGATTTATTTTTATTTTTTGTCCAGTAATGGACCAGTTTTTGATATACTATTTGTTTTATAAATACTTTAAATAGTTAAAAGTTTTTCAGGTTCCTTTATATGTGTTCTGTGTATCAACCAGAGATGAATGAAGTAAATATTCTTACATCACTGAGAGTCTTGATTAAAGAGTGCTAGATGGGATTTTCAGCTGTGGTGACATATACATTATAATTGCATCACAGTTGAGAAAGACTTTCTAAAGCATTAAAGATTGTGTAGTGTAATTAATTAGTAAGTAATATTTATATGATGGGAAATGCAATATAAGTTAATATTTTTAGTTTTAAAAGCAATCAATTGTCTACTTTTTTTAAGACTGTCAACAATATTAGTTACACAACACTTTTTAATACAGTAGGTATAATTCAAAACCATTTGAAAAATACAATGGTTTGTGCAGTAAAGTAGCTTAAAAGGTCGTGCATTCAGTCTTATGTCAAAGCGGTACAAGTAATAAATTTTTCTTAAATCAAAAAACCTTGTATAGTTGATTTTTCATAATTTTTACAAGTTCCATAAGTAAACAATCATTAGTTGCATAGTTATTTATATTAAAATTTTAACATTTACATGCAACATAAATACATTTAAGAAAAAAACGTTTAACAATACATGTTTTGTAAAGAAAATTGGGAAACTGTATTTCTTTTTTTAAAAAAGGGTATAAAGTATTCATTCAGTTTTGAAATCCTAGAAATATTATGCAAGTCAATTATTTCTTTGCTACTTTCCATTATAAATGATTCTGTTGTAGCTAAGTTCATCAAAATCGTTTCCTTCAACCACATAAATTATACTAGAATCCTAAGAGGGTTTTCAGACAAAAATATAACTTAGTTCTTGTTTTGCTAGTTATTTTTATAATGCTTGATACTCAGCTTAACAAATATTAATTTTTTTAAATACTATTAATACTTCAATATTTTCGCGATTTATACTTTTGTATTACTATTTAAAAAATAATTTTCCGGTTGTGCTAACTTTTGAAGACTTTCAGAAATATATAAACCTGCAGCTAATTGATGAATTGAGGCTTCACATAACAAATAGCGATCTTACATCGATAGATTAAATCAGTCGCATTAAAATAGAAAGATAGCTTTTTATTGGACCTCGTAAAAAAGTTTGTTAATGTCTCTGTCTCAATTGCTACTATTACTCTTATTCAAACTTGCATAAAGACTTCTATTTTTCTTTGGTGATCTTTTTGACAATCACATCGTTCTGATTTTTAAAAAAATGCACTAAATAATTTCATATTATTATACTAATATTTTATTTTACTAAAAGGATGAAATTCCGTAGAACTATTAATCTTGGGAGGGTTTTATTTGAAATTAAAGAAGATATTGCTGCAAAATAAAAGATTCGCAATAATATACTTTAGTATTCTAATGATATATTTCAATTATTGTGAGATGAATGAAAGAAATGCATTTATTAATTTCAGTAATGAAACATATGTAAACGAAATACAAAACAGGCTCGGATGTGTGTAACAAGAAAAAATTTGCTTGATAGTAAATTGAGAGAAACTCAGGAACGATCACAACAATCTCATATTAGAAAGAGCTGTACATTTTTTAATAAATTCTGACGGGATTTAATAAAAATTTTGGAAAGGCAGGGCATGTTTTTCAAAGATTTGTCTGATGATTATAAAAAAGAATTCAAACAACACCTTATTTATTAAAATTTATCCGATAAATATCTCCGAAATTTCGGGGTTTTTTTAATATTTAACTATTGAATTCAGTTATTGATCAGCAATAAAATAAAGAAATGTTGAAAAATTTGCTTAGTATAAAAAATGCATAAAATAACAATTGAATACCATGAAATTAGTAAAATTAGAAACCTGTGTTGCTCCATGACCCAATCGATCAATTTAAAACATTGTCAGCATATATATATACCTGATAAGGTTTGGGCTAAAAAAAAAATCAAAAACTTCCTTACTGATATCACTATGCACCCTAAGCTTAACATTTATAAAAACAAAATATAGACCTCTATAAATCGTTTCTAGGTTTAAAAAGAAGGGGGGGGGGACATTGTTTTTAGCGAAATGATTTTATGTTCATTGCAACAATATGCGTATAATATTAATTGGATAATTCCAAATGAGTTAAAATGGCTAATAATTCTATTAGGGATGTTTAAATCACCTAAACCTTGAAGTAAACCGCTTTTCAAGATTTGGCTGTGAAATAAGCAATTATGTGCTGCGGACCCCTGATTTAGGGGTGCGGGATTCCAAAGATGAAAGGCGGAGACAGAAAGTCTGATTGCCTTCTTCTCGGAAAAGGGAATGATTTACTTTTGACATTTATTGGAGGCATCTGGTCAAAGTGGTTCAACAGTATCGGGGCTTAGAGAGGTGTGGTCTGAAAGACTACCGCGTGACATAGATCTATAGTTATACTGAGAACAGCAATATTTTCTTCCTCAATTGATTTATCTGTAAAACAGTTGAAATGATTAAAGATAAAAAAATTTCCTACACATCATAAGGGGAAAATCAGATACATAAACGAAGCAAAGTTTTTATAAGAATGTAAATACGCATTAAAAATAGATCTATCATAAAATAATTTGAATCAAATATAAGCTGAAATTAACTATGCAATTATAAAGAAAAACGTCGGAATTTAGTGAAGAAATTTCTATGTAAAGTTAAAAGGATTTTTCATGTTTTTTCCTGCGTTCACATAAAATTGAATAAGCGAAATATTTTATAAAGCTTTGCAATAAAATTCCATGTGTAAGAATATTAACAATTGTTAAATACAGTTAGATCATTTTTACAAGTGGTAAAAATACAGCAAAATTGCATTTCATATAATACATCAATATCTTTTTATAATCCTAAGAAAAACTTTTCTTATTAATATATAAAAAATTATTTAACGTATGTTCAAATTTTGAAACGCTAGCAAGTAGTAAATCATTTGAAAAATGTTTCGGATGGTACCAAGTAATGAGATACGCACAATATTATTTATAAGTTCTAAAAAACATGTCTACTTTGCTAGAAGGGTTAGCTATCCAAAATACTAAATATTATGAAGTACAGACAATTGTGGCACAGGAAAATCAAACATATACAATAACATAAACATTTTCATGAAACTAGTTTAGCTGTTAATATTTTTGTTTTTTAATCTTTTTTTTTTTAAAAAAATACGTATATTACCGAATACGGTGAAAATTGTTTAACACGAAACTGATTATTTTGGAAATGAAATATGTTTTCGTGTTAAAGGATATAGTAAAAAAACAAACATATTTCACCAAAATTAAGTTTATTAGAGTACATTTTATTTATATAGATCTAAATATTCATGTATCTAATAAAAATCAATGAAACAAAAACATTCATAAGAACTTAATGAAATTTATTACAAAATTTTAAATTTTTTGAAAAACAAAACATTTATTGAGTTTTGGGAAAATAATCTGATGAAAAAAATTTACTAGTTAACAATGGCGTTACGTAGAATATTAGGCCTCATGCAAATCAGATTTTGG
>BMAO01025258.1:0-16369 GCA_019973975.1 Trichonephila clavata
ACTAGAATTTCGCTTTTGAATGAAGTCCATATTTATTACCTGTTTTCAAATTGTATTTTATCGCTTTTTATCCATAGGACACGATAACACAATAACTGATTAAAAACACAATCTCTAAAATGAAATGCAAACTTTAATTAAACTTCTTCAATGACTGATTTTCAAAGGATTTACACAAAGGATGACGAAAACATTGCAATTTTTTTTGACGTCCACAGCAACTGTTATAAAAGCAATAAACTTTCACGGGAGATTAGTTTATTTTCAGTGTGCTCTGTATTGCTAATCAGAATGTCGTTACGTTTATCAGATCAAGCATTGTTAGTAAAGTTATTCTATCAAAACGATAATTCCGCAATAATTGCTCTACGGAAATTTCGGACTTTAAGGGGATGCGAAAAGGTCCATTGACTGCTAAAAATCTTCGATTAATGGTAACTTAATTTAAAGAAACACGATCCTTGAATGTTCGTTCTGGAAGAGGAAGAAAACCTGTTTCTGCGGAAGCAATAGAGAAAGTTGCACTTCAGATGAAGAGGACAAATCATCCAACGTGCAGGCTAGTACAAGTGTTCGCCGTGTGGCAGAATCATTGGATCTGCCTCGTTCATCTGTCCAGAAGATCATGCGAAACATCCTCCGTTACTATCCATATAAGCTTCAACTTGTGCAGGAATTGCTTCCACATGATTTCGAGACTCGACATCTGTTCTCACTGCAGCTTCTTGCACGTTTGGAAGTTGATCCAGAATGGCCTTGGAATATTCTCTGGACAGACGAAGCACACTTTCATTTGGACGGTTCGGTGAATACTCACAACTGCCGAATTTGGGAAACAGACAATCCTACCTTACAAGTTCCGCTACGTTCACCAAAAGTAACTGTGTGGTGTGGGTTTTCCGCGTCTTTTATACGTGGACCGCATTTTTTCAAGGAATTAGGTTCTGGTGGTCCAGTAACATGTTCTGTCACTGGACAGCGGTATGCATCGTTATTACGGAATAAAATTATTCCGAATCTGCAAGCATGTCATTGCCTTTCACACACAATTTTTATGAAAGATGGAGCCCCTCGATACAGTACACGTTGTGTTAAGAACGTTCTCAAACATCACTTCACAGAAGAACATGTGATCAGCCGCCAATTTCGTCATCTGTGTTCTCTTCGATCGCCTAACCTCGATCCATGTGATGTTTGGCTTTGGGGCCATATAAGACAGCTGGTAAGCTGTGATCAACCACGAGCTTTACTCTCAAAGACAGTATTTCCAGACATGTTCTTAACATTTCCCAGAACACACTGTGGTCAATGGTGGAACATGCTATATTACGATCATTTTTCTGAACATCAGATGCACTGATAGATCTTTATCATCTAATACAGAATGATTGTTAAAATCTTAAAATATCCCTTTCGCTATGGAGTGAGATGAGGTAAGAAATGAATTTTTTGTCCTATTCTTAACTCACACAATAAGTTTCTCACCTAACATATCTGCACGTTTAAAGTCTAATAATTGGTACCTTGTTAACATGCCGTCACCTTGTTCGTGTAAATGGTAGGAACACAAGGCTTGAATTCAAAATTTTATTTAATTTGCATACATAGTCAAATGTCTTCCCACATATTCTCAGTAGAAGGTCTTGGGAAAATTTGGAAATAATGAATTTATTTTTTATAATGTATTTAACAATTAAATGCCGCATGCGTGTATACACGTCCTGTCGAGCTGTTGAGTTTAGTGTCCCGGATGTGTATACTCGTATTTTCAAAAGGAGAGCTTTTTGCATTGTATGTTCTGTTTAAAACTAGTCCAACGGCTTTGGAATTCAAAAAGTGACATTGGCAGTGATTCTATAGAATTTATTTATTTCAAAGAGGGAGTTGAGAATACATTTGAAAAAGTATATTCCAGGAACGAAGAAATTCATAGCTCATCGGTCTTTTTGTTTTCGTATAAATGCATTCTTTTCTATTCTTTATTTGCTGTTATTTTCGCTTACCTTGTGTAATAGGAGATTTTTAATTTTTTATACGAATGCACTGAATGTGATATTGGATTATGAGTTCCACTATGTTTCAATATATATTACCGAACAGATAAATTATAATTTACTTTTTATTCTATTATAGAACTCTAGAAATAAAATGTTTTATTTTCATTTTACTATTTTTTTTTCCTTTTTTCTTTTATTTTCTTTCTTTTTTAAAGTGAAGGTAAACAATTTTTAAGTGTAAACACATGCCTTTTCCCCCCAATAAACCGCAAATAATCTGGGAAAAAGGGTGGCATGGAGGGATTGATTTTTTAACTTTTCCGCTTCAGTTAAGACGGTATGGTAAGCTCAAAATCATCAAGCTATCGAAAATTTTTAGTGGCTAATTTCATACCTCAAATCTTTATAAATATGCCTTAAAAATGTCAAATCTTTACCTGCATTTTTTATCAAGTTATGGAGCAATATTTGATGCTGGACAGCAACTAAAGCAACCACATTTAAGATCATTTGCTAGAAAAGCGCACGATAAAACTAATTAATTATTTTTCTACCGTGCGAAAATGAGGCTGGTACTATATATGCAGTAATAAATCATTTCAAGAAAGAATTGTGCATTCTTGAAAAATTCTAGTTTGTGTATTGGTTATGGGGGGGGGAGAGCAAATGGATCTAGTCAAATTTAAAAGCTGTGCGTGCTTCTTATGATAATATTATGAATGAAATTAAAACATTGGTCGGATTCTCCTAAAACACAAATACTAAATCTCCTTTTGATAACTCACATAATTAAAAAAAAATTTCGCAGGAATAGAAAAACTCTCCCATTTTTTATACTTGTTTTTTTATATATATAGATATCCCATGTGTGTAAAATTCAACATTTTTATTATTAGAATATTTTAAGATATTTATTTAATTAAATGCATGGATTCTTAGATTTTTATATATTTTAACTATACATTGTTATTTGAGTTTTTTTTCATTTGCGAAAAATATTTAACATTCAAAAGCTTTTAAGATCATGGAAATAAAAATTAAAGGCATAAACATATTTTGTACATGTTGTGCATTAGCCTTGAGCAAAGAATTAGCTCTGAAATTTGTGTATTTATTTTTCTTTTCATAATTATTAGTATAAAATTTTAGAAAATATTGATATTTCATTCGTTTTCTTATATATATTCATTATGGCAGTACACTGTTTAATTGTTCTACATGTGTGCAATTTTTTGATAAGCAGTTTTAAATAAGTTAATTAACATTTCATAAATGTCTCAGATTATTTGAAGAATATTATATCATGCTATTTATGGAATGAAAACTTCAAACTCATATTTCTCCATTTTTAAGTTTTGTACTTATTCTATTATACTAAACCCTATAGCGATTTTTGATAATTGAAGCATAGGTTTGAATTTTTTATGCATGTTTTTGAAATGTATGCTTTGTAGAATTCTGCATGGAATTAGCTCTAGCTTGTTTAGTACTATTTCTAAAAAAATTCAAATTCAAGATTAGTATTTTTTTGAGAATTTTCGGTAGTAAAATTATAAAAATTTAATAAAAATTTAAAGAGCATCAGCAGAAAAAAAACATGCATAATTTTATGTAGTATATTATTAGGTACTTGAAAACGCTTTTGTAGGAAGACAGAAATAGTTACAAAAGCCTTAGTAATTTAAAATTGTATTTAAAAAAATCAAAAAATTTATTTTACGAACATTTTGTAAAAAATTAAAATTTTTTTGATATGAAAATATTATTAGATAAAACCTTAATAAAATAAAATTATAACCAAATATCAACTTGTTAAAAATAAAAATAAAAATGTGAAGAGGGTACCATATCGCCTTAAGGGATTAACACAGCTATTAAAATGTTTGAGTGTTCGCTGAAAAATAACTAAAACGGTGGAGTATCTGCTGTTTTCTTTTATTCCATTCATAACAATTATTGATTTTCTTGCTTGTTTTTGATAAACTACTTTTACAAATTCTTAAATTTGAAATTTAATTTCAAATTAATTGACAGGTTTCCTGAATCAAGTGAGTGTAAACATGAAAAAAAAATTCCCTAAAAATGCTTTATATAGGAATAACTTGGATTTAAACTGGAGCTTACTACATAAAATAAATATGTTTAATTCGGAATTTAAGCGATTTCATCCAAACAGAATATGCACGCTGTCCCAGGTTTATAGAGACAAGCTTAAGGTTAAAGGGAAGGTAGGGGACATATTAAAATTTCAGATTTGTATAGAAACCCATCGTCGTACATACCTTCGTTCAGCGCTCGGGGGTGTTGTTCTTGAGGGCATTAAAGGAAACAAACCTGCATTATTACAGTCTGTTGAGCTGTCAATGTCCGCAAGAGAGTGTGGAACGTTTTACTAATATCGTTCTGGCAGATATACTCTTTATTTATGTATTCCCAGAAAGAAATGCATGACCAACAGAAAGATTGTTTTGCGAAAGTTACCCACGGAGGGATGCAGAGTGCCACCTGATGTTATCTAATTTGCATTGCAACTTGTGTAAGTGTACGAGGCTAATGACATATTGTAAGCATATGCTTTTTAATGGTTACAGTATCTAACACACTATGTTTCATACATGCAACTAAATCTGTTGGATACCATTCGCTGGAATCCTAGCACCATTTTTTGAGTATAAGTAACCGGTTGCCCACCCTCCCTATGTATTTCATCTCCTAATGATCTTTACTCACACAAATTGTGAAATAGATTATCAAACATCAGGTGGTCCAGTGCATCTCTCGATGGATACCTATCACGATACCATCTTAGTGTTGATTATGCATTCCTTCTATCAATCTGTACATTTAGGTGCATACCTAACAGATCGGAGTTTGCAAAATGTTCCATACTCTTCTACTGGTGATGGCAACTGAAAAGTCTGTGGTAATGTGGGTCTGTTTCTTTATCCCGCGGTCATTCGCGCCTGTTTTTCTACCGTCGTTGCTCGCGGGGTGTAGAGAACACTCCAAACTTTTAACACGTTTATTTAAATATTAAAAAAAATAAGTCAATAATGGTGCATATTTGTAAATTACAAGATGTGTTTTGTATGATACAAATAAAATATTAAATTTATTTAATACAAATTATACTGACATTTTTTTTAAAAAAATAAACCTGCAAAATTTTCATTTTAAAATACATAATTTTATATATTTTTTAAACCACGAGTAAAACGTTTATACCAGTAATAAACTTACTTCGTAATTAATGTTAAAAATAATAGACATTAAAAAAAACATTTTAATCATTTTCCAAACATGCAGAGCAAACTGTAAACATAACTCAATTGCTCACGGGGAGTTTTCTGTACCCCAGATAAATTTTTGAAGGTCGTTACGTTCCAATCGTCCGAGCAAAAATGATTGTATCATGCCAGAAGGTTCAATGACCTAAAATGAGCAGCTATTGTAAAATATACGGTTCTGTGTATTCTTTTTGAAATTCTAGGAGATTTTACTTGATGGCTGGGGTGTACAGAGCAGCCCACAGGAGTGATCACGTGTTAAATGTTCTTCTTGGCAACTCCATAGCACCGAACGAAGACGTTGTCAACCATGAGTTACTGTAAATATCAGAATCATTGCCATGTTCCCAGCCCTCCCCTTAGAGTTAGTCTCTATGAACCTATGACACCGTGTATACATGTCAAATTTATTGTCCACATTTGAAAAGGCTTAAAAAACGGAATTTTTGATAATAAGATTGAATTGGGTAAAACTTATAACTAGATTGTTTTGAAATAGGCACAAATTCGTTTCATCCTCTTTATACATTTCTCAAATTGGTTAGAATTAAGGTAACAACTTGGCAATATTCTACTTACCAAGCAGAATTCAAGCTCAAATGTATTGTAAGAACTGTATTTCACTCTTAAAATAAAATTTTCGTATATACTTTCTTCCAAATTACAAAATACATGAAAAAATAATACCTTATTAAAAATATAAACTTTTTAGAATTAAAGAACATTTAAGAGATTTCGGATTTATCGCTGTATTAAAAGTTTCAATTATGTGATTATGGAATGTGAACGAATCAGAAACCAAAAGATAATCATTAGAATTGGAAAATGAAAATATAACTTTAATTGCTTATTTTCAAAAAGAAAAAAGTAAGAAATGTTATTTTGTGTTAAAAGAAGAATAAATAAGTTTAAAAAGAACAACTGAAATTAATAAAAAGTAGACAATTAAAGAGGCTTTTACTTTAGAAAATGATAGCAATTTGGAAGGCAGGGTTGTATTCAATGTTATGTAGCTGAAATATGAAGGTATTCAACGGCTGTAAATATAAAACAAGGCATGTATTTATATAAAATCAAAATCTGAAATAAGAGCCTGAATTTTAATTTTTTTTCTTTTACAATTACGGTAGAGAACAGGTGTTAACTCTCCGTTATGCATGAGGAGAAATACAATTCCAAGAAGAAAAAGAAACAGTTGTTCTTACTTAGGACGCAAATAAAAATTTATATCTAAAATAAGAGCTTACGAAGTGGTTAACAATAATCTTACTCATGTTAGAGCTATCATTTATATATCTCTAAATTCATTGCAAATTAATCAATTAAAAATATAAGAAATATTTTTAAGCTCATAGTTTGAAAGATATTTAAATTACCATAGCAAATTAATAAAAATAATTAATGTTTTATTTAAATAAAATTAAAGATTTAACTGTACAAATATACGGAAATTAAATAGTTTTAAGCTGCATTTTGAATAATATATATACATGAACCTCAAAAGTGTTCGTACACTCGCAATTTTCTATAAAAATTCATGTTTTCGACTGATAAAAATTAATATATTGAATTTTAATTTTTTTTATATATCTTTAACTTGTTCTTAATGGAATGGCATAATTATTTTTTTTTAAAAATAGAATAACTATTATTTTTAAAAATTAATACTCAAAATGCTATTGAAAAATTACGCCACAAACGTCTTCGTACACTTAACATAAATCCCAACATAGTTTTTAATATTGTATTTCTTTCTTAATTTAGTACTTACTTATCTTAAAGTGTCCACAACCACTTTTAAATGTCATGTATACGTGTAATCAGTTTTTTTTTTGTAATTTCTGCATTGATTTCTCTCCATGCTTCTGTGATTATTGGTTTTACTTGGCTTATGTGAAAATATCATGTTTTCTTTCCTTTTTAAATAAAATTGTCACCAAATCTGTTCTGTGGGCTAAATAAGCTGAATGAGGAGATATTTTCAGAATTCTTTGACAGTTATAGAGACACCAGCAGCTAAATTTTTTAAATATAGCTTGTGATTCACAATACCATCAAAAAATACCAAATTACTTAATTTTGAGGCCGATTTACACCTCAATGAAAGAACACTTCCCCCTCCATGGTTCGTTAATCCAACTATTTTTCTGGAATTAAGTTTCAGAAAATTCAAAAATGACAGGAAATTTATTGGAATTACAGAAATTTCAGCATTTTCGGTTCTGATGGGCATATATTAGTTGGTAAATTAAAAAATGAGATATTTAATCCCATGAATTTACGTGAATTAAGAACTTCTCCAAATGCATGCTGAAGCATAGAGAGGTAGGCGTTCATGCTTGGGGCTGTAAATAAGCTTCAGGATTAGGTAATTTGATATTTTTTGATGATATTGAAAATCATGAGTTCTTTTTAAATATTTAAAAGAGAAATTTTAGATTATCCACCCAAAATTTGGACATTGGAGACTACTTAATTTTTTAACAGTATAATGACGCCAAGCACACTGCTCTCAATGTGCGCCGTTATTGTCTCAAAATTCTGAAAACACCTCTGAATTAATTTATGTAGCCAAATAGAAGATATTTTGAGAGAATATTTTTAAAAAAGAAAATAAAGAATGATATATACACATAATATCAAGTAAAAACAATAATCACAGAAGCGTGGAGAAAAACCGATGCAGAAATAACAAAAAAATGGTTATATCTATTCCAAGACATTTAAAAGTGGTTGTGGATGCTTTAATATATCCTACTAAGTACTAAATTAAGAAAGAAATACAATATTTAAAACTATGTTGATATTTTTGTTAAGTGTACCAAGACTTTTGTGGCGTACTTTTTCAGTAACTATTTGATTATTATTTTTTAAAAATAATAGTTATTCTATTTTTTTAAAAGAAAAGCATTATGTCATCCCTTTAAGAACAAGTCACATATATGATAAAAAAATTACATTTCCAATATATTATATTTTATTAGTCGAAAACATCAAATTTTTTGGGAAATGACAAGTGTACAAACACTTTTGAGGTCCACTGTATAAATACTCTTTAGTTATTCTTTATACTAAAAATATTTCTTAATAGCTTGTATTTTAAATTGTTACTATTTTTGCACGCAATATAATTTATTGAAACTAATATTAGAAATCATGCGATTTAAAATCAAGTTCTAAATATTGATAGAAATCATTTTTGCCGAGTTCTACACAGATCTTTATTTATTATATCTTAAAAAAAATCCCAATGAATCATTACGTGCTTAATGTAGATTAATTTATAACTTTTTTAAATAAATTTAACACAAATCGTTTGGTACAAAATAATATTATAATCCAATCCCATCGTTTGCTGTTTTATAATTGTTTCTATAAATAGGATTTGTAAGAAAACTGGTTTAAAATTTTAATTCAAAAAGTTTTAAGTTTCCGAGTTGTACTTTATTGTATTATTGCCAAAAATCGAGTAATTTTATTATTCAATTAAAAAAAAAATTTCATTGAAGAAATTTTACATTATATTTTGTTACCATTTATTTTTTAAGGAGGCATGGTACGTAGCCAGCTCAGGTGTCGTCCGCGTCACTTGACCATGGTTCAAAATTACGCGGACCGTCTCCAAAAGCCCTTGTATTGCTAAAACAGTGCGACGTTAATATTCACTCACTCACTCATTCTATTGGTAAATTTAAATAATGTGACAAATTAAGGGGATAATGCATTTATAGCACTAAACCCGAAGCGCAATCAAGTTTAATTTATTTAAATATCATAGAAATAAGGACGATTATCTTAATCCTTGAGTGCTCTTGTCTCCACTACTTCGATAATTTTTGGATATCTTTCAACATGACTAAACTATGTAACCTCCTGTCATAATCTTACTCATGCTTCTTTATCCACTTTCAACTAACTATCATTACACCTAACTGATCATTTCCAATTTCAGTCTAATAAATGGTGGGGGTATGTACCTGGTTAACATACTTTCTTCATTTGAAAGGTAGGAGAACAAGACATGAATTCAAAAGTTTATTTCATTTGTATACATAGTAGAATGGTTCACACATATTCACAGTGGAAGCTCTTGGGAAAATTTGGATAAAATGGATTTAATTTTTATGATGTTTTAACACTTTAGGTGTCGCAGGCGTGTATACACGCCCTGCTGAGCTGCTGTGTTTAGTGTCGCGGATGTGTATACTCGTACTTCCAAAGGAGGACCTTTTGTATACTACTCTTATGTTTAACACTAGTCCAACGGCTTTGGAATACAAAAAATGACATTGACAGTGATTCTAAGGAATTTACTTATTTTGAAGAGGAGGTGGGGATGATATTTGAAAGGGAAAATCCCAAGTACGATAAATTCATAGCTCAACGGTGTGTTTGTTTTCGATTGAATGCATTTTTTCTATTCCGCATTTGCTGTCAATTTCGAATACCGTGTATAATAGTAGCTGTTTTAATTTTTTGTACGAATGCACTGAGTGTGATAATGGTTTATGAGCTCAACTATGTTTCCGGATATATCACCAAACAGATAAATTATAAAATATTTTTTATTATATTGTATATCTCTAGAGATAATTTTTTTTATTTTCATTTTACTTCTTTCCTTTTTCTTTTCTTTGTTTTTTAAATCGAAAGAAAGCAATATTTAGGTGGAAACACATGCCTTTTATTTCCCCAATAAACCGCGTAACAATTTCAGCCTCTAAGAAAAAGAGTGCTATGAAAAGGGGTAAAATTTGTAACATTTCCGCGGCAGTTAAGGGGAAAATACAATTTCTAAACTGTCTGAGTGTTCGATGAAAAATCACTAAAAAGGGTAAAGTATCTGCTGCCTTATTTTTTACATTCATAACAATTATAGATTTTTTTGCTCCGGTTTTTACTAAACTACTTTTTGAGAAATTCTTAAATTTGTAATTTAGTTTCAAATTACTTGACAGAGAGCGCAAATACGTAGATGAAAAGCTAAAAATAGAGAACGTATGTAAAAAACGCTTTATTTAGATGCAACTTACATTTAAACTGGTGCTTACTATATCAAGTAAATGTATATAATTCGGAATTTAAGTGATTTCATCTAAACAGAATATACAGGGTGTCCCAGGTTCATAGGAACAAACTGAGTAGTAGGAGACATCGTAAGGAGTCGTACTTTTGTAGGAACCCGTGGTCAGAAACACCTTCGTTAGGTGATAGGGGATGTCGGGGCATTAAAGAAACACAAACCTGCATTACCGCAGTCATTTGAGCTGGCATCACCCGCAAGAGATTATGGAATGTTTTACAAACACCAAGCTTGCAGATATGGGGGGGGGGGTAAAATTAATAAATAAGTAAAGCACACTATCTGAACTAAGTAAATCCTCTCGCTTCGCAAACACTGGCAAGATCATTTTATTGTATTCCAAGGCCTTCGGAATAATTTTGCGGATAGCACTGCATATAGAGGAAATCGTACTTCGGAAAGAAGTATATGTAAGTCCAGGGAAATTAAAGCTTTGGCTGAGCGATACGTTTACATACGCAGGTGGCACTAAAACAAAATACTATCTGACATAATAAAAAAAAAGGAAATACACATTCGCATAATATAATACACTTAGAAATGAAAAGTACAATGCATTTTATTATTATTTAACAGTATTATAAGTTAAGAACAATTTTAATGACTATCAGTGGCATACAATGGGCTTGCTACACACATATATAAAGTTATATACATCAATTAAAGCTTATATCTGCCATTTATTCGATTTATAATTATCGCTTTATTTTATAATTAATAGCTTAATTTACGTATTTCATTCCTCAATGTCACCATTTTTCAAGCGTATACGCGTATGAAATGTATTGAACGGGAAATGAAGGGGGATAAAGTTAATAAATAAGTAAAGCTTTATCCGAACTAAGTAAATCCTTCGCAAACACTCGCAAGGTCATTTTATTGTATTCCAAGGCCTTCGGAATAATTTTGTGGATATCAGTGCATATAGAGGAAATCGTACTTCGGAAAGACGTATATGTAAGTCCAGGGAAATTAAAGCTTTGGCTGAGCGGAGACATTTACGTACGCACAGGTAGCACTTAAGAAGTTAAAGTCGTATTGTAGCCTTAGTAAAATATAATATTTTTAAATTCAATGCGTTGGTATTGTAATGAAGGAGGGGGCGATGAAAATTATGATTGAATATTGGGTCGAAAAACATTGAAATTTGAGAGCACTGAAGCACTGGTTTATCTGGTATTTCTTTTTGAAACCGAGTCTCCCCATCTTCTTGAATATATATATATATACCGAAAGGCCTTAATTAAATGACCCTCCTTCAAAATTGTCTACAGACGAAACTATTGTTCAGAAAATTGTAAAATTCTTTGTGTTACATAAAGAAAGGATGGGAATTTGTTTGAGCAAATAAAAAAAATTAGTTCAAAATTTCGCCACTAGAATTTCGCTTTTGAATGAAGTCCACATTTATTACCCGTTTTCTAATTGTATTTTATCGCTTTTTTATCCACAGGACACGATAACACAATGACTGATTAAAAAACACAATCTGTAAAATGACCTGCAATTTTTAATTAAACTTTTTCGATGACTCATTGTCAAAGGATTTACACAAAGGAAGACGAAAATATGCAATTTTTTCGACGTCCATAGCAACTGTTATAAAAGTAATAAACTTTTACGGGAGATTTGTTTATTTTCAGTGTGCTCTGTATTACTAATCAGAATGGGATTACGTTTGCCAGATCAACCATTGTTAGTAAAGTTATTCTATCAAAACGATAATTCCGCAATAATTGCTCTACGGAAATTTCGGACTTTAAAGGGGATGCGAAAAGGTCCATTGATTGCTAAAAATCTTCCTATTAATGGTAACCTAATTTAAAGAAACACGATCCTTGAATGTTCGTTCTGGAAGAGGAAGAAAACCTGTTTCTGCGGAAGCAATAGAGAAAGTTGCACTTCAGGTGGAAGAGGACAAATCATCCAACGTACAGGCTAGTACAAGTGTTCGCCGTGTGGCAGAATCATTGGATCTGCCTCCTTCATCTGTCCAGAATATCATGCGAAACATCCTCCTTTACTATCCATATAATCTTCAACTTGTGCAGGAATTGCTTCCACATGATTTCGAGACTCGACATCTGTTCTCACTGCAGCTTCTTGCATGTTTGGAAGTTGATCCAGAATGGCCTTGGAATATTCTCTGGACAGACGAAGCACACTTTCATTTGGACGGTTCGGTGAATACTCACAACTGCTGAATTTGGGAAACAGACAATCCTACTTACAAGTTCCGCTACATTCACCAAAAGTAACTGTGTGGTGTGGGTTTCCGCGTCTTTTATACGTGGACCGTTATTTTTCGAGGAATTAGGTGCTGGAGGTCCAGTAACATGTTCTATCACTGGACAGCGGTATGCATCGTTATTACGGAATAAAATTATTCCGGATCTGCAAGCACGTCATTGCCTTTCACGCATAATTTTTATGCAAGATGGAGCCCTCGATACATTACACGTTGTGTGTTAAGGACGTTCTCAAACATCACTTCACAGAAGAACGTGTGATCAGCCGCCAATTCGTCATCTGTGTTCTCCTCGATCGCCTAACCTCGATCTCATGTGATTTTTGGCTTTGGGGCCATATAAAACAGCTGGTAAGCTGTGATCAACCAAGAACTTTACTCTCAAAGACAGTATTTCCAGACATGTTCTTAACATTTCCCAGAACACACTGTGGTCAACGGTGGAACATGCTATATTACGATCCTTTTTCTGAACATCAGATGCACTGATAGATCTTTATCATCTAATACAGAATGATTGTTAAAATCTTAAAATATCCCTTGCGCTATGGAGTGAGATGAGAGTAAGAAAGGAATTTTGTTGTCCTATTCTTAACTCACACAATAGGTTTCACACCTGAACATATCTGCACTTTAAAGTCTAATAATTGGCACCTTGTTAACATGCCTTCACCTTGTTCATTAAATGGTTGGAAACACAAGGCTTGAATTCAAATTTTATTTAATTTGCATACATAGTCAAATGTCTTCCCACATATTCCAAGTAGGAGCTCTTGGGAAAATTTGAAAATAATGAATTTATTTTTTATAAAGTGTTTAACCCTTTAAGTGCCGCTTGCGTGTATACACGTCCTGTCGAGCTGTTGAGTTTAGTGCCCCGGAATATGTATACTCGTATTTTCAAAAGGAAGGCTTTTTGCATTGTATGTTCTGTTTAAACTAGTCCAACGGCTTGGAATACAAAAAGTGACATTGACAGTGATTCTATAGAATTTACTTATTTCGAAGAGGATGTTGAGAATACATTTGAAAAAGTATATTCCAGGAACGAAGAAATTCATAGCTCATCGGTGTTTTTGTTTTCGATTAAATGTATTCTTCTATTCTTCATTTGCTGTCATTTTCGCTTACCGTGTGTATAGGAGATTTTTAATTTTTTATACGAATACACTGAATGTGATATTGGTTTATGAGTTCCACTATGTTTCAATATATATGTACCGAACAGATAAATTATAATTTACGTTTATTATATTATAAACTCTAGACATAAAATGTTTTATTTTCATTTTACTATATTTTTTTCCTTTTTCTTTTATTTCTTTCTTTTTTAAAGTGAAGGTAAACAATTTTTAAGTGGAAACACATGCCTTTTTCCCCCCAATAAACCGCAAAAGTATCTGGAAAAGGGTGGCAATGGAGGGATTGAATTTTTTAATTTTGCCGCTTCAGTAAGACGATATGGTAAGCTAAAAATCATCAAGCTATCGAAAATTTTTAGTGGCTAATTCATACCTCAAATCTTTATAAAATATGCCTTAAAAATGTCAAATCTTTACCTGCAATTTTTATCAACTTATGGAGCAATATTTGATGCTGGACAGCAACTAAAACAACCACATTTAAGATCATTTGCTAGAAAAGCGCACGATAAAATTAATTAATTATTTTTCTACCGCGCGAAAATGAGGCTGATATATATATGCAGTAATAAATCATTTCAAGAAAGAATTGTGCAATTCTTGAAAAAATTTAGTTTGTGTATTGGTTATATGGGGGGGGGGGAGCAAATGGATTTGGTCAAATTTAAAAGTTGTGCGTGCTTCTTATGATAATATTATGAATGAAATTAAAACATTGACGGATTCTCCCAAAACACAATACTAAATCTCCTTTTGATAACTCACATAATTAAAAAATTTTTCGCAAGAATAGAAAAACTCTCCCATTTTTATACTTGTTTTTTTATATATATAGATATCCCATGTGTGTGTAAATTCAACCTTTTTATTATTAGAATATTTTAAGATATTTATTTAATTAAATGCATGGATTCTTAGATCTTTATATATTTTAACTATCACATTGTTATTTGATTTTGTTTTCATTTGCGAAAAATATTTAACATGCAAAAGCTTTTAAAATCATGGAAATAAAAATTAAATCAATAAACATATTTTGTACATGTTGGCATTAGCCCTGAGCAAAGAATTAGCTCTGAAGTGTGTGTATTTATTTTTTCTTTTCATAATTATTAGTATAAATTTTAGGAAATATTGATATTTCATTCGTTTTCTTATATATATTCATTATGGCAGTACACTGT
Organism: Trichonephila clavata; assembly: GCA_019973975.1. NCBI lineage: Eukaryota > Metazoa > Arthropoda > Arachnida > Araneae > Nephilidae > Trichonephila > Trichonephila clavata. The sequence continues at coordinate 14,942 of BMAO01025258.1, forward strand.
TTAATTGTTCTACATGTGTGCAATTTTTTGATAAGCAGTTTTAAAATAAGTTAATTAACATTTCATAAATGTCTCAGATTATTCGAAGAATATTATATAATGCTATTTATGGAATGAAAACTTCAAACTCATATTTCTCCATTTTTAAGTTTTGTACTTATTCTATTATACTAAACCCTATAGCGATTTTTGAAATTGAAGCAAGGTTTGAATTTTTTATGCATGTTTTTTCAAATGTATGCTTTGTAGAATTCTGCATGGAATTAGCTCTAGCTTGTTTAGTACTATTTCTAAAAAAATTCAAATTCAAGATTAGTATTTTTTTGAGAATTTTTGGAAGTAAAATTATAAAATTTAAAAAAATTTAAAGAGCAGCAGCAGAAAAAAAAACATGCATAGTTTTATGTAGTATATTATTAGGTACTTAGAAAACATTTTTGTAGGAAGACAGAAATAGTTACTAAAGCCTTAGAAATTTAAAATTGTATTTAAAAAAAATCAAAAAATTTATTTACGAACATTTTGTAAAAAATTAAAAAAAATTTATATGGAAATATTATTAGATAAAACCTTAATAAAATAAAATTAAAACCAAATATCAACTGTTAAAAATAAAAAAAAAATGTGAAGAGGGTACCATATCGCCTTAAGGGATTAACGCAGCTTCTAAACTGTTTGAGTGTTCGTTGAAAAATAACTAAAACGGTGGAGTATCTGCTGTTTTATTTTTTCCATTCATAACAATTATTGAACCCTTGTTTGTTTTTGCTAAACTACTTTTACAAATTCTTAAATTTGAAATTTAATTTCAAATTACTTGACAGGTTTTGTGAATCAAGTAAGTGTAAACATGAAAAAAAATTCCCTAAAAATGCTTTATATAGGAATAACTTGGATTTAAACTGGTGCTTACTATATAAAATAAATATATTTAATTCGGAATTTAAGCGATTTCATCGAAACAGAATATGCAGGCTGTCCCAAATTCATAGAGACAAGCTTAAAGGAATGGTAGGGGGCATACTAAAATTTAATGATTTGTATAGAAAGAGAGAGAGAATATTAACGTCGCACTGATTAGCAACACGAGGTCTTTTGGGGACGGTCCGCGTTATTTTGAACCATGGTCAAGTGACGCGGACGACACCTGAGCTAACACCCCCTCTCCTAACTACCACACCATACCAACGGAAGAACGTTTGAGCTCTCGACAGATTTAAAGTGCATCGCTCCCCTACACGGCGGATTTTTAGTGGTACTAGGATCGAACCCATGACATGCTAGCCATGATCAGGTGCCTAGACTACTTGGCCACCGTGGCCTCAGATTTGTATAGAAACCCATCGTCATAAATGCCTTCGTTCAGCGTTCGGGGGTGTTGTTCATGAGGGCATTAAAGGAAACAGAACTGCATTACTACAGTCTGTT
>BMAO01025259.1:0-23299 GCA_019973975.1 Trichonephila clavata
TTTTAGGGGCCTCAAAAATTGAGAAAATCAAATATTTAGCTATTTTTATTGCAAGAGTTAGTTTTTTTTATTACAGATTCTAATAAATAATTGTTTAATTATATTTTTAATTTTGCTGATAATTTGTTATTTTATTTGTGCAATGAAATTGTGACGATCTATACGCGTCCTTCTATTAACCTCTGGGGAAATCTTTGGGCTATGAAAAACAACAATCCTTTTCTAAAGAAAAAACCGTGGTATGCAAATTAAGTTTATTATATATAGTTCAGGTTCGCGTGCTAGAGAGGTTAGTTAAAGCTTGATAAAGTGTGATATAAGTAAGAGAGATATATATGGAAGAGTGTTAGTAAGTCAGTGTGAGAGAAGAAAGATAGAAAGTTGGAATTATAAAGAGATTGAAGGATTATGCATTAAAAGATAGGAAGACTACCTACAGTTCAGGTATTATGTTAATTTATAGTACGCTTTGATATTTTAAATAATTAAAGAGGTTTATTTGGCAATTAGTTACATATCTACCGTTTAAAGCAATATTAAGATAGAAGATTGATTAATACAAAGTGGATCAATTATTAGAAGTATTCTCCAAAAACGCGATTCTCGTCTCCTTACCTCTGCTTGCTAATCAGAACATCTTATTTAATCTGATTCATTGAATTGTTTCTGAGTTAATTAAAGTGCTGAATAAATAATTAGAAATTATCATGTCGAATCGTTCTGCACTTCTTCCTACACCTTTAGCCGGGTCACAGGGTAGACAAAGGGGGGGGGATGTTACAAAATATTTTCCTAAAATGTTGTGTAATAAAATTATTAGGCTACAGGTCCCAAGATATCGACTACCAAGGGGTCTCCATGTCGATTAATTCAACACTGGTTGACGCACCAGCCCATGAGGGCCAAGGCCACAGCGTTAAGTTAAGATAGTAGGCAGCATGGGGACCACAAATCAACGCATAACATGGGGTCGCAAACTACGTTTAGTTAAGAGTAATTCGCAAAAACAGTTGTGAAGGGTGTGATGTCGAATGGAAAGAAAAGGGGCAATAAAGATAAAAGGAATACATTCATTACTCTTAAAGCATGTTTACAGTACGAATAATGCGTCACAGCTCGACTTCAGAAATGCAAAGACAAGGGATTGTTATAGGAATTCTTCGAAGTTGCGGTAGCGCAGGTCATAGCCAGGGACGTCTTAAGACTTCATGAGGCCCTGGGCCCTTACACAAATGTAGGCCCTACATGACCCAGAAAAGTAGAGACAGTGCATAACATACTTTATCAAATACTCGTACAAAAATAACCTGAAACAAATAAATGTGCATGACTTACAATCACACAAACCGGTTCGACCAACTGCTACCTTTTGACTGAAGGAGTAATAATGATGTATGAGGATAAACCTGGCCTAGGCATGGATGATGGTCATCACATGTAGCCAGTTGGTATATCGTCCGAAATTTCCAGTTTTTCGGAATATACAACTGGAAAATACACATTTGATGATAGAAATTATTAGAATACTTATCTTATAAGGCTGAGTCGAGAAGGACACGAGACTCCCTTTGGGGCCGAGACCTTGGATCCAGCTGGCCCCTACCTTAAGACGTCCTTGGTCATAGCACATTCACGGACGAATGGTTATCAGACGCGTTTAAACACAAATCTGGTGTGCTGGCGATATCAGCCGAAGCGACGAGGATCCGTGACATATCCTCCACTGTAACCACCGGCGTCTCATAAGCAAGCGATTTCAGGTGGGCCTAGAAGAAGAAATTCAAGGAACTGAGGTCCTGGGAGGGGCGGAATCCAAGCAACAGTTTCTCCATGTCCAACAAACTCCTGGTATATGTAGCAAGGAGTTGGTTGAGCCCGCAATTGAGAAATGTGTTGGGTTACCATCGTGCATGAGCCACACGGCCTGGTGCGCAGTGGTCGGTACTTCCTGCAGCGACTCCGGAAAGACGTGCTGTTAGAAAACAAGTTATTTTTGCGCCAATTGATGCTTCAGGTAGTAATTCGTTGACCATCATTCGTTTGACCACCCCTTCGCCTGGCTCATCGTTCTCCTGACGGCTACTATTATCGTGATTTTCACCGACTAAATGTGGTTTGCGACATCATGTTCTGTGGCAGAAGTGGGAAACCCGTGGCTTTCATAAAAGCTAGAACTTGCATTAATTATTAATTATCTAGATTACAACAGTTTGAAAATCAATGGAATTAAATAAAGAATTGCCTGTGAATGTATGTTTCAATGACTGCTTGTGGGAATAGCCAATTGTATATTTCAAATGTTAGAACGTAGAACGTCACCTAGTGTAACATGGCAACATTACCAGACATGCTCATTTAGAGGACCAATTAAGGCTTCACGTTATGAAGCTTGATCCGTATATATATATATATGCTTACATAAATAAAAATACCAACAGTGAAATACAGAAAGTTACAAAGGTATCTATTAATTTAACAATTCTTTAAGAAAATAATTATCAATGAGAGAGATGAATGTTATAAAAAGTTTTTATCCTTATGTGAATAGAAAAATATTTGCACTGTGACTTTTTGTGTCTAATAATACGTAAATAATGTATTTTTAATAATATTTCTATGTATAATGAATGCACAAAATTTTTAAATCTATGTAAACTATAATAATTTAATAAATGTCACATTTATAGGTATATCAACCTATGCGCGCGATCTCCTTTATTACTACTTAATCTAACACATGCGGCCTCTAATGGTAAGAAGATTCCCCACCTCTGTCTACGGTGATTTGTCGTCTCAACGCTTCCTACTATCACCCCCTCTGAATGTACCTACACTTTTTTATAACAGAATTCAGGAATAAAAGTATATTTTCCTTCCAGAAATCCAATATTCCTCGAACATACTTAATTCTATTTAAAACGGAGTAAATTTAATTATCCTGGAAACAATGTTTCTTAATTTTAAAGCAAGTTTTTATTTGAGAAAGTTTTTCATTTCTCTTAACAGAAAAAAAAAAAAAAAACGGTATATCTCTGGGAAAGAAATATTTAAAAAAATATTTTACAATATTAAAAAAAAATTTCATGAGTAAAAAAAAAAAAAAAAAAATGCTCCCCTTTGTATCGAAAATTGTAAAGCACAAAAGGAGAGAAAAAAGACAGTGAAGAAGTACATAAAACGTAATATATATAAAATTCAAAAATTATTTACAAATGAAGAATACAATAAATTAAATCAGAAACGAAAATACAAATTCTACGATTTAAAAAACAAAAAAGATGTAGATTTCGACCACTCAATCTAGTTATCATTCAAATTTATATATCATTCTTCTTCTTTTTACAGATTTTTATTATTATGTATTATTGAAATAATATTGTTTTACTTGAATTAGAAAGTTTTTTTTTTGTATATGTTATATACAAAATACACAAAAAGCAAAGTTTCGATAGAAATTTTTACATTTTCCAGGAAATTTATACTAGCAAAAAATTTTACTGGATTTCCAACAAAAAGAAAATCTTATTCTTTGATTGCAATATTTTAATAAGAAAAAAGTTTTCAATCGATATTCTAACCAGTCCAACAATTAGCGTTTCGATATTCAAAATGAGATAAGAAATTTAATAAGAGTATTTTGGTTGTATATAATAAAAATTTAATAAGGTTATATTTGACTCTAGGCGAATCAATTTTATTATTGCAATCAAGCAGATAAAGCTAAAAAAATAATTTCATTCCAATTTTTTTTTTAAATTTTAAGTTTTAAAAAGAAGTAAGTTTTTATTTTATTACGACTGAAATTAGAAATTACAAATAAAATACACTCATGTCCATAAATTAAGGATAATGAAGTTCAGGCAAAGAAAGAGACAGAAGCAAAACAAATTTGACTTATTTGTAAAGTCTATTTATTAAACAAAAGGTAAAGAGCAAAAAAAGATGCTATATGTTTGACATAATTAATAAAAATTGCGATTTTTACTCCCTGGAGCAAATTTCAAAAAAGAACCTATTTACAAAAAACAGTATAACATAGTAAGTATAAAGGTTAATACGGAGTATGTCTCCCGGACGATGCAATACAAGCCTTACAACGCCTACGCATGCTGAGTATCAAATTATCAATCTGATCTTAGGGAATATTACACCACTCATCAAGCAATACCCTTCGAAGTTCCGGTAGACAGGTGGGAGGGGGTTGACAGACTGCAATTCGTCGGCCAAGCATATCCCCCACATGCTCTATTGGATTCAAGTCCGGTGAGTATGCTGGCCAATCCATACGGGTGATATCCTCCGATTGAAGGCATTCGTCTACAATGTTTGCACGGTGAGGACGGGCGTTGTCATCCATAAACAGAAATTCAGCACCCATGGCGCCCCGAAATAAACGTACATGTTGTTCCAGAATGACATCCCGATAGATGTGGCCTGTCATCGTTACACTCTGAACATGCAGGTCAGTTCTGGAACCAAGAATAATTCCTCCCCAAACGAGCCATCCTGCACCACCGTAACGGTGTCGTTTAATGGTGTTCTCTTGGTGGTAACAGGTACCTGGCGCTCTCCATATGAAAGTCCGGCGAGAATCAGACTGCAAACTAAACCTGGACTCGTCGGAAAACATCATACAAGACCACTGTTGCGGTGTCCACAATGCATGCTCTCTACTCCAGATTAATCGCAGGCGACAGTGAGTTGCGGTAAGGGGAACACATCTGACAGGCCTACGAGCATATAGACCAATGTGCCCTAAGCGTCTGTACATGGTCTGCCTTGAAACTGTCGTACCGGTAGCTGAAGAAAGCTGACGAGATAGGTCTGATGCTGTGCTCGGTCTGTTTCTTTTGGCAGTAAATGCCAAATACCGGTCCCCATTCGGCGTTGTAACTCGGGGGCGACCTGTGCTGTAACATCTACTCACATTACCATCATCTTGGAATCGTTGCCAAAGCCTGGAGATGACACTCTGGGCGATTCCAAGTTCCTCAAATTCTTTCCCCTGGGTACGTCCGCATTCCAGTCGTCCGATAATTCTACCACGTAAAAAATCTCCCAAATGCTTCCTTTGTGCCATAACTATGCGGTTATTGCACTGAAAGGCTTTTAAAGCGCTTGTGAACAATTTTACTTCTTTGCCATCATTCCTTATATACCCCTCTCTTACACTCTCGTCATTGTGACGTACTATCCGCGCCATCTGGTGGTTTCCTGTAATTTGCATATTCTTCTTCAAGATGTGTGTGATAATTCTACAGGAGAAATTTTTATTTTAGAGTTCAATTTCTGTGTGATTCTGAATTATCCTTAATTTATGGACATGAGTGTATTTTGCGGCTCATTAGAAATTGAAAAACTTACTTCAGAAACCTGAATAATTAACTTCATATTATTCATATACTACATAAAATCGATAGTATACTCTCTAATCGATACTTAGTCTAATCGATAGTAATCGATAGTTACTTTCTCTGTTTTTCGTTTTTAATACACTTTTGTGTGATTTTCATGTTGTCTATTATAAAACCAATAAAAATTTAACCTGCCACACACACACAATGGAAAAATTTTTCCTTTTTTTCTTCTTTCGTTTATACAATTTAGTTCCAAAATTTTTTATACATTAGATTTAAACAGCAACTTCCTCTTTCGGATTATAGTTTTTGCTGCAATATTGTATACATATATACTTCATTTCATCAGGAATAAATGAACATGTAAAAACATGGTCCTGTTGTTGCTGATTGATACTCGTCAATCCTGCTTTCTCAACAGTCTCCCACATCTCACATTGAACATCTCTTTCTACGCCGTATCTTAGATATGCCCTAGGATTGAGGTAAGGTAACCTAGATGGTCGGGGAAACGAGGTCATATCTATAAAATGTTCATCAAACCATTAGGATACAATTCGATTTTGTTGCAGAGATATATACAGAGGGATGCTGATAATACATAAACAGGTACACATGGTGGAGAAGAAAATTACTATAAAACTATAGCCTGTGAGGAATCATGTCACACGTATAAGTGGTATTATTTCCGTCCACATAAACAACCTCCAGACGAGATAGCGACCTTCCAACTGCTTGGAACGCACTCTGCAAGCCAAATACAGTGAAATGCGTTTAACGCGAAAACGCTTCAGACGAAATATCGGTTAACAATACGAAATAATACAACGATCCCTCCCAACAAACTACTGTGTATTTTCAAACATTTTTCTCTTAACACGAAAAGATATTTTTTTTTTTTTTTTTGAGAGAGATATTAAAACTGATCGGACACTTGATAAAATTTTTGACAATGTTTCTGTATTTTGGACTGTCCTACTGTATCATCGGGAGAATTTGTTCCAGCAGATGATGGTAATGTGTGTACAGCCGCAATTATGGCAGATAAAGACATTTTGCAGTTTGATGAAAGCTCAAAATATATCATTGATGCTGATTCAGACGACGAAAATTAAATGAAAAGTGCAGTTCCTTTGTTCTCTAAGTCATCCGAAATGAAGAACATCATGAAAAGTATGTGCAGTTATTTAGTAGCAGATTCAAATGGTGAAATGAATAACAAAATGGAAGACATCGAACAATTTGCTGCTGAAAAAGACAATGCAAAGAAAAATACCAGATTATTTTCCAAAAACTCAATAAATGTTTTGCAAAAACTTTTATATTAAATTTCATTAAGTTCCTATAAATGTTTTTGTTTCATTGATTTTATTAAATATAAGCATATATACATATCTATGTGAATAAAATGTACTCCAATAAACTTAATTTTGTTGATTATATGTTTTTTTGCAGTATTCTTTAACCGTATATTTACCGCATTATAATTTACTGCAGTTTTCTTCATGCAAATTTTTTTTTTTGAATCACTACATTGAAAAATAAGGGATATACATAACAAAATACTTAACTTGGGAAATTTGATCCGTTAGAGCTAATTAATTAACTAAAGATATTCAATTGTAAAATTAATTTTCATACTGTTCACTTAAAATAAATAGTCAAATGTTTTGTATGGTCTTAACTAACATCCGGAAAAAATACGTTACATTACATACGGCTTTTGACAAATACTTTTTTGGAACAAAAATGACAACCTTCGCAATCCGATCAAAAAGTCAGCTGTGAAAACATAATTTCTGCTATAAAACTATTCGCTTTCCCCGCTAAAATACTCATCATAGAACCGTTCTGCCATATATCTTAGAAGAGTGGATTTAAGAGAATATTCCTGCCAAGTATCGTCAAAGTATTCGTAAAAATGGTTATTCTATGTAATTTTAAAGTGAGTGGTACTTATAAGTACCGTCGATAGATAAAGAGTTAACGCGAAAAAATATTTCTCAGTCCCCCTCAGTTTCGTGTAAAACGATTTTCACTGAGCTGGTCCACGGTAGCTAAATGGTCATGACAGCGAACTCGTGGCTAGCATTGTTTCTGTCGAGTCCTGGGTTTAAATTATGGTGCCTTTAAACACCATTGTGTGGAGAGGTTGATGCACGTTAAATGCCTCGTGTCGTTTGGTTTGTTCAATTGTGTTTGAATTTTTTTTTTTCAGTTTTTTTTATTTTTTATATTTTTTATTTTTGAAATTTTTGTTTTCAGGTTTTTTTTTTCTCTCGGTTTACACGCCCCCCCCCCCCCCCTCCTGAAGATGCCCTCGGTCAAGTTCAATGAAGAATCCGTCGCGTATTAGGATGCAGTGGTTTGCACGTTTCATTTTTAAAATGGCGGGGGGTCCCAATCTCAGGGTGTACGTCCTATCACATGACGTCCATCGCTAAAAATAACTAGTTAAGTTTCGAAATGCGACGTTGATATACAATCCATTAAGCAATCGACCAGTACCAAAGTGAATCTACACTTATCAGTCCAGTCACATTCTTACACATATTTAGGGTTCAGTGGCGACGTTCCCGTGTCTATGCCAATCTTTGCTCCCTGATATGCAGTTATCAGAGATACTTTTCGCGGGACACGCGTTGGCTTACGAACCCATAACGAGGAGATGATATTGAATGATGTAGTTAACACTTTTTGTGCATTAGCGTTAAATTGTCGAGAGATTTCTTGCACTTTTTCTGTAACAATGCGGAGCTAACAAGATTTGACTTACCTTTTAACACTCCGTTGTTCACAGCAATTGGCAATTGCAGGAATCACTTTACCAGAATCAACGAACTCAAGTCTACTCGTGACACAATGGCAATTCTTCTTCAAAATGGCTTGACAGCCTGGGCCTTCTCCATGCATCTCTACTTTTGGCAACTGTTTTCCAGTTTTGGACCTTAAAAATATTTAGGTCTTTTTCGACACAGTCAATCCATCTTAACGGGGGTCTGCCCCTAGGTCTATTTCCCACGGGCTTTGCCAGAAGAATTTTCTTGCAGCAACGATCTGCATTCCTTCTAGCTAGATAGCCAGCTCATTTAAGTCTCTGTAATTTGACAAATTTTACAATATCAGGTTATTTGTAAATTTTGTAGAGTTCTAAGTTAGATCTTCTTCTCCATGATCCAAGTTAATGGATCATGGAGAACCAAGAATGCAGAGCGTAACTTTCTCTCGAAAATTCCCAAAGCATCCTCATCACGTAAAGTCAACGTAAGTCTCTGATGCGTAAGTCAGGACAGATCTTATAAGACTTTTGTAAAAAAGCAATTTGGTTATTAATTTGAGAAAACTCGATTTTAAATAACCATAATCGCAATTAGCATTGAGAATAGTACATGCAGCACGTATTGATAATATTTTTACTGAAATATCTTTATTTTAAACACATTAACGAGAGAATAAATTGATGTAAATAGCTTTAAGGTATCCATTTATTAACGCAACCAGCCCAACCAGAGAAAAGTGATTCGCTTTTCGTTTACATAGCCGTCCATAACAGGAAACCAGCTGTTTCTAATTCAGCTCTTCAGTGTATTTGTCGTGATTTATAAATGATACAATTCAATTTATACATATGAAGCTGTTATCCGTCCAGAATTATTCAAAGAGTGAAAAATCTGGAGTCAGCCTTAAGCCAAACTAATAAACTTTAGTCTCTCGATAGCAAACATATGAAATGAAAGTTCTATTTTAGATTGAAGATCTTGTCTAGACTAAAGTCAATGTGATTGTCATGTATTAACAATGGACCTAGAAATATAACAGTAAACCTTTTTATAATTTAAATTGGATATTTCTTTGCTTATATATTAAGCAGATCTCATTAAACAGTAACGCTTTAAAATGCCTCAGATGATGAGTATTTGATAGTTAAATTTAAACGAATACATTTTTAAAAAAGCACTGAAAAATATTTCCTAAGAAAAAAAAGACTATTTTTTACGGGCTTTACGTTTAACTTATTCGAAACCCAATCGATCGATTGCTTCTCCAGCAATAAGTCTGTATGCTTCTTGACTAGTTTCTTCAAACACATTTTTTAAGATAAGTAAAAAAGAAAAAGTTATTAATAAGTAAATTAGAAAGATGCTTTACCTAAAATTGATCTGTGTAACAAATGTAAGATTTGTGTGTGTGTGTGTTTCTTTATAAATACATTTATCTTTGACTTTTTAAATATTTATAGCTGAGTGTTTTAAGACTTGGTACACTGCAAGATTTCTCAAAATATCTAATTTCAAACAAATCAGTTCCAGAGGGAGAGTTTTCCTTTTATAATGTTACTTTGATAAAAATATAAAATGGGAAATGGGTTTTTTAATATCAGATATAATGGCGAAATCTTTCAGAAGTTTAAGAGAAATAGTGATAATATTAAAAAGGAACGCCGAATATATTACGGGATAGAAAATAAAAATTTAATTCACAAAAAGGAACATCTTATTGGTTCCTTGAGCATTTTAAATTTCATGCTGCTTTCTCAGGTGTACTTTGCCTTCTTTAAAAATGCTCTGAACTTAATATAAAGTTAAGATTTTGTATTTCTCAGAACATTCTCACGCTGAAAAAAGACTGCAACAAGCAGGGACGTCTTAAGGCATGGGCCAACTGGGCCCGGGGCCTCGGCCGCAATGGGAGGCCTTGTCTCGTTCTCGACTCAACCTAAAATGATCATGATTCGAATAATTTCAACGGTCAAATGTTTTTTCTGATTGTATTCCCCCAAAAACTGCGAATTTCGGACGATATCTCAACTGACTGCATATGATGACCATCGTGTATGGCCGTGTGTAGGTCACCACCATACACCAACCAGAATTACTCATTGAGTCAAAAGGTGGCAGTTGGTAGAGCCGGTCTGTGCGATTGTAAGTCATTCAAATTTATTTGTTTCGGTTTAATGTTTTGTACGAGTATTTGATGTGTATGCTATGTACTGTTTACTTTTAAGGGGTATAAGTGGGGCCTACATTTGTGTAAGGGCCCAGGGTCTACTTTTACGTAGGGTTCCAGGGCATCAAGAAGTTTTAAGACGTCTTTGGCAACAAGGCGATGTACTATCATGTCTACTGTTTAATTTGGAGCTGGAAAAAGCCATAAAAGAGACTCTGAATTAAATGAAAGCGGGACTATTCTGCAAAGATTCAATTCAACTGCTGGCTTTTGCTGATGATATAAATATTGAGCGTACTAAACGGGCAGTTGCCAAGGCATTTGTCTCACTTCAGAAAACAACAAAGAAGATGGATCTGGCATCAATGAGGATAAAACTAAATTTATGATCGTATCAAATAAAACTGTGAATATATCCCTCCTAAAGATAAATACTTAATATTTTTGAGAAAGTGAACCAATTTAAACATTTAGAAAAGATAATTTAATCAGCAATGATATAAAAATTGAAATAAAAAATATGTTATCTATGGATAATAGATGTTTTTAAGACCTTGGAAATCAACTAAAATCAAAATTAATCAATTTAAAATCCAAAATAAACCTTTATTAAACTTTGATAAGGTCAGTTGCCCTCTCGGAAGCGAATACCGAACCCTCAACAAAGCAGAAATGGACATGCGTTTATCTTCGAAAAGAAAATCCCGAGGAGGATTGTCGTACGTGCGTCCAGAAACGAAATGCTTTTTTTAGCTTTATCAATTTATTTTAAATTATTCGAAGCTTTGAAAAAATTTTAAAATACTGATGCAATATTACTCAGAGTTCACACCATCGTATCTCTTACAAAAGAGACCCCCCCCCCCCCCAATCATTTTCGCTCGCGCTTCTATTCTCTCGTTCACTCGTTGGAGTTGAATGGAAACGGGCTGCATGCCGAAGATCTTTAGACCAGTAAAACATAATGACGTGTGGGGAAATGCTATACAATAATAAAATTTTTAAAAAATATGGCGAACCAAATATTGTAAAAATAGCCAAAACATCACGCATTAGATGGTTGAACCACACATCTAGATATATAATGACTATTTCCTAATAAAAAAGATAACTTTTTCAAGAATTGATGGAAAACGAAAGAAAGGAAGACGACCAACTGGGTGGCTGGATAGCTTTGAAAATGATTTAAGGATAATTAGATTAAGCCGATGTAGGGCTATTGCGCCGGATAGAGTCAGATGGGAAAGACTTTACGTGACAGTCTTGACTTGCAACAGGCTGTAATGCTTAAGAAGAATCAGTTTATATGTTACCTGACATAGGAAATGTAATGCTGTGGGTAGAATTGAATGAAAATTAATACATAGAGAATATATAAGCAAATAAAGGATTTTATTTTAGTATAGAGATGGAAATGCAAGGATATATAGGACCTATCCTCTCACGTCGAAGCAAGCAGCATCCCTTCGAGGTATGGATTCAATTACTATGCGTATAATTCGAGAGATGGAAGCCCATATTCTCTCAACCATCCTTCCCATTTCGTCCTCTGAGAGAAAACAAACGACGGCCAATTACGACCGAGATATCCTCGATCGGTGAAAGAACGAAAGACACATCGCTGGTGGACAACACACCGCGGTGGGAAAGCAACTGGACATGGTGTAAGCTTGTTCGCATATGAATGTTGTGTGTGCGGTTGCGTGTTGGGAAACACCAATTTGCAGCAGCACAACTTCTGTTGCAGATCTCCTCAGCATTTATCATTGTGCCGTCAGTGCGTATCATATGCACATACCAAGAGGACCGTGTCTGATAGCACAACAGAACTATTATGTCACGTTGATAAGCGGAACGGTCTTCAACAACAGCGGTCAGATTGGTTTGATTTCCCCAATATCTCAAGACCTTCGTCCAGGGACAATCAGTCATCCAAGGGCTAGATCCCGATCCGGCGACAATTGTAGTTTTTTTTGTAAAGGACAGCTTGTGTGCAATCCGCTTTCAGCCAATCGTCGCGAAACTGTTCTTTGTTTATTCCGTAGAATATCGAGAATAGTTGATTGAGAAAACACCACAGAGCATCCCTTGGGATGCATCAATCTGTACATAATGCTGTATGTATGGATTGATCTTTCGCAATGATTTACATTTTGTTCTTCAATCCATCTTATTTAAATTCCACGCCCAGTTAATGCAATCGTTTATGATTCAGTAAGGATATGACGGCAAGATTGAACCCGCCTGAAATCGTCCTATTGCCCAAACTGACTTCGGTGTCGTCGTTCAGACATATGTTACTCCTGGAACGAAAAACTGCTCGAAATTCTAGATTCTTAAGGCTACTTGATTTGTTTCTTATCCTTTTCTCCCTCGCTATAATCATTTGCCCTAAATTGCATAATATATATGGTGTTGCATTTCCTCCTTGTATAGGGTATTATATATAACATTTCACTTCAAAACATATTAAATTTGTAGGAATTCACTTCGGAGATATTGATTTACAGTCATTATAAATAAGATTATGGATTTAAGATTCGTTACATTATACAAATAAGCGTCGCATAAAAGCAGCAGCAAACACACACGAGGACAGCTCGCAAATAAAAGCTTCCGTCTATCTCGCGCTTTTGGAGATCTCGGCTTATGCACGTCTCTTACTGGAAGATTCTTCACTCATATCTGTAATTTCTGAGTTTTAACATGTTAATTGGTCAGATAGGGAGGCCAATGCAATATTGCATCACGTCACCGCAAACTATGCCGAAGAGGCACTTCGGAGATTAAAAAAAGTTGCGCATGTGTGTATATTTTTATAAAATAATTTAATTTTTTCCAAAAATATTGAAATACAGTATAAAAAATTTATTATAACGAATATCACGTTTCTTAATATATTAAACTGCTCTCTGTTGTAAAAATAGCATTTTGATAAATCAAAAAATGACACTTTTAGCAATAGTTTATGCGGACACCAGCATCAGATGCTGCATTTAATACACTTCAAACATACATTTTACCATAAGGGTAAATATATTGCAGCTATAGTTTCAGTGTGAGAGCTTTTAAAATTAATTTATCTCTGAATGTTGAAAGTAATTGCTTCCAAAATTTATCCAACAAGCTAGTACTGAGAAAAGGGATTATTTAATTTAGTGAGGTGAATAGCAATCCAAAATCACGTTAGACCTAAGAATTTAGACGAGACGACAACCAAGTCTTGAACAACAAACAAGCTTGCAATTTACATTTTTAACTTTCACATAAAAATCTCGATATATGTGTCCGTATTTTTTAACACTTAATATAACCAAAGCAGTATTTTGGACGAACCATTTATAATTTATTAAAAGATAATTATAATTTTTAAGCCTATTAACATTCATTGTGGATCATATATGCATTGTATAATCATACAATTAATGCTCTTTAGATATTAATGAGTTCCAAAGTGTGTGTATACAATTAAAACGTTTATTAAACAATTCGTATTCCACAATAAAAATAAAGTTATAAAAAGTGAAAAAGATACTTTGAATAAATTTTTGAGGTTTCACTGTAGGATAATATATTAACATTAAATATACAAACACTTAATACATTTAAAGCTTTTGGTTCAAAAATAAAGACTACAAACTTGTATTTACGGTCCTTAAAAGTTATAAAATAAAGAAATGCAATTTATTTTTTCTTTAATAATTCCTAAACTAAAGGAGTTTATTGAATGAAAATTTACGGTTTGCAAGACATGATAAATCAAAGTAACTAAAAACTCTGACATGTTAACCACACTTGCATTTTTTGTAACTATATTTAATAAATTTTAGTATTTTTGTAACAATATAACCACATTTTTTTAAAATCGAAAATAAGTATCTGCCATTAATATAAACATCGTTGAAATATGTCGAGTAGATAATTGTATATCGTCACATATTTGAGAGTCTTTTAACTTAAGATGAATCATTTTAATGTTTCCTTACATAATTTAATTGTTTATAGAGTGATAATTTTATATGGATATAATTAAGTTATTCTTTTTTACTGTGTTTTCCACACCGTAAAAATAAAAATTCAAACAATTTTTATTCATTTATAAAGAAATATTTTAATAACATAATACATATTAATACAAAATAAAAGTAAATATAAAATTTTTCACTGAAAAAAAAATTCCAAATAACAAATAGTTGTTAAAAATTATTGTCCAGTGTTTCACATCATAAATTATAAGCATTTCAATAAACAGATAATTCAATAAGCAACATCAACAGATTTTAAATTGTTACATAATTCATATGATTCAATAATAAATAAATAGCATCAAAATATTATGACTAAAAATGCAGCTTTAATATTTTTGCTTGACAGGAATTGCCTTCCTTTTTTGTTCGGAGATGCTTAACAGCATAAGCAAATTTAAGTCACCTATTCTTATTTTCAAGAATAGGATGCATGCTAAATTCATATTATAATGGACAGCAATATCATTTGATTTTAAACACAGCAATAAAAAATATTTAAAAATTAACCAATAAAAATCAGGGCACTAATTTGATATTGGTACATTACGGATTTTCCCGCCAAATTGTTGCAAAATTCAGCCAATTTTAGAACGACAACATTGGAATGGCAGCCAAAATCTATTTGGCGCTATTTCAAAATCACGCCAAAAAGTAACGTACCGATATAAAATTTGTTCCAAAATCAGGAATGCTTTGCAGCATCTAGTTCTTAATTGGTCACTTTTTAAAATTTTCCATGAACTATAATTTTACAATGAAACATGAAAAATGCTTTTCATCTTCTCAAAACAGTATCTTGTAGACGTAAAAACTTCCAACCAAATTTAGTATTTCGGCATTTATGTAACAAATTTTTCTTTTTAATTTCATATTTTATGCATTGTGTCTTTTTATAAACACAATATTTAATGGTTCAAATATGAATTTGAAAGATAACGCTATTTAGAAATTTCGACACATTTTCAATTTATCTTAATAAATATAATATGTATTTAGCATACATTTTCATAAATTATATTTCCTCTATCACTTAAATATTTTTAAGAAAAAGTATTTATTTATATGGCAAACAAATAAAAAGACTTAAAAATTATAACATAAAATTTGAAATATCTTTAAAACAGCATCAAGACATAAAAAGAATAATCATAAGCATAAAACTTTTATCATAAATTACATTTCAGTATGTTTCATATAATGAAAATATATTAAACTTTAAGAGCAAAACACAATTAAAATTACATATACACAAAACAAAAATTTCATTCTAACAAATGAAAATCTTATATACATAGATGAAACCTTGTAGAATGAATTTCTTTTGGCAAAGCAAAAGGTTAATAAATTGTGCAACAAAGCTTGTTCAAAGCAAAGGAGAATACTATAAATTGCAAGTATCTGCAACAATCTTCACAGATGAGATTATTATAAAGAACATAAACACTGAATTATTTTACTACATGATTTACAAATTATTCAAATTTACTTTTAAATTAATCACAAGAAAAAACTGATAAAATTAGAAAAAGAGACTCCAATAAAAACCTCAACAGAAAAGTAAATCAATTAAAATGTCATTTAAATTACACCGAGAAAAATAAATTGAAAATAATCCTTCACACACTCTCTCCTAATACTTGTTCATTGAAAAGAAAACTAGACCTCTTCACTGAAATGTAATTTATTTCTTGTAAACAGGTAATTATTAAAAGAAGCATGCACTTATAGCTTACGAATTTTACAATAATGAGGCACTGCTAAGCTTGCTTATTATTGACAATTCACAGTCCTCTTTGTAACTGTAAACAGCAGAACAGTAAGAAAATACCTTAATTTTATTAAATTATTTATACATTATACAGAAAGGGGAACTTTAAGGAACATGATTTCCATCATGGCAAATACTCTTTTTAAGTCACTAAAAATCTTCATATATCCATATCTCTTTTTATTAAGAATTTCAAATGGTCATAAAAATTGCAGAAATTCCACTGTAGATTTTGATACTTAAATTAACAGCAATTTCATAGTCTTACTTTGTTCACATATTTAATTCACAAAGAATATTACATGCAGTAAAATTACAAAGACAAAAATCTTAACAATTTGTACATTTCCATATCATGGGGAAAATATCAAAAAATATATTATAACTTGCTGATCTCATTTCTAAATCAGAATATCATAATAAAAAAAATTATTAAAATGAAGGAACTTTTTTCAGTGAAATGTATGCTTATTATAAGAACTTTTCATTGAATTTTATTCATATATTTCTTTTTATTTTGAATTTTAAATCACAGACTAGTAATTATAAGTTACTTTCAAAACTAGCATGTTACATTTTAATCACTAAAAAAGAGGGAAATAGTCCTTAAAATTCCCGAATTGATACATTTAAACATTTCAAATTTGTACAAATAAATATCTTTCTAAATCTATTTTTCTAATGTAGGAGAGGTTTTATTAAAATCTGCTGCTTTGTCAACAAGTAGCAATAACATCTGGATTAAATGTATATATAAGCGTTTGTCTGTACAAAATAAATATACAAACCATTAATCCATGGTAACAGTATGTACAATATACAATAGTCTTCCATTATCCATACTAATATCTCTTTGGCTCCTTATATTGCAACATGATAAGTTCTCTCATTTACTGCTCAATTAATATAGTGCTTTATATTATATAAGATTTGCCATACATCACAATCAAATATCCTCTTTAAGCTGTTATTGTTTTACTCAAAATTACTGACAACAATTCATAGTTTATTCAACTTTTATCGTAGTTTCTTCAACTTACAAATCTCTTGACCAGTTCAAATAAAAGAGATTTCATATTTTTTTATATATATAATACACTTTGGTTACAATTGATGCATTATGGCCATGACTTATCAAGATCAAAAGAAAGTGATAATATTAATTTCATACAACAAAGAGGTACTTTTCTGTTTTACCGGTGCTGGCGATACAGTTGCTTTAAACGGTACATTTCTGCTAGTAACCTTTTACCACCACATTTTCAAAACAAATCGTGGTCTTTTCTTATCAGTAACATTTTTTTTATGTGTATATTGAGTGTTGCGCCAATAAATTGCTTGGCGAAATTTGTGTCAGCGAAGCAGAAAAGTACCAACAAAGGTTTAAATATTTAAAAAAGTGGTTGCACAAAATGAAATAACAGAATTTAAAATACTTTACTGCCCATTTGAAAACAACAGCATCTGAAATAAATATAGAACAGAGAAAAAATAGAGATTTTTATGTCACATTTAGAAGTTGCTAACAAATTCTATTAGTTCAATATTTCTAAACCTTTTCTTGATATTTTATTTTAAAAAGAAGGATTAACGGATATATTCCTTTATTTCATTTGAAAAATTAAAAAGCCAGGCCATTATTTAATAAGCGAAGATTTGCAAAGTACGAATCCATTAAGCATCACATTATTGTATCACATAAGAGATATCTAGTCTAATATCTTTTTAATAATAACATTTAAAAAAGGGGGAGAGAACATAGTAATTGAATTTAAAATATAATATACTAATAAATCAATTTTTATAAATGAATCACAATTTTAAGTTTTTCTACATCAGAAATTTGCATTGTTACGCATTAGAGACAAAATAAAATCACATTCTAGGTAAACTATGTAACTTTTTTTGGTAAATCAGAAGATATGACTAAATTTTTAACTTGAAAACTTTTAAAGCAAACACAAAATAAGTCGTAAAAACATAATATTTAGAGCTTTGTACACACAACCTGTTAAATATTGAGCGATATGTTTCACATTTTTAATGCATAAAACAGTATTTTTGATACAAACAAAAATATAAATATTGAAAGGAAAAAAAAGGAGATAAATTATAACGATCAAGATTTCAATTGTGTGCAGTTTGAACAATTGTATATTCTGTGCTGATAATTTGTAAGTCATTAATATCCAACGAGGACAATTTACCCCCCCCCCTCTTCTTTTGTCTGTTTTTAAATTAGGAATAGGAATTCTTGTCACTTATTCTAACTTTTGCAAAATTCAAATAGATTACTGCATTTTAAACCACTAGTTGCCAAATTATGTTCTAAGTTTTATAATTGTGATATTTGTATGACTTAAAAGAAACCCAAGTATAAAATATCCTGAAAAAATTGTTATATTTGTAAAAGACTTTAATGTATGGAACAAGTCTTAGATATTGGCAACTTTGTTTTGAGCAATAAACATTAAACAATATAAGATTTAATTTTATAATTTGCTGTTTTGAGAATAATTATTTCAAAATTGAAAATAACCTATTTTATTTTTGAATAAAAACTTTGTCTGCATTTTCAACTAGGAATCTCCAGAAATAATTTTTCTTTAAAAATAAATAATTTTATGTTGTTTAATGTACAATAATGAGCAAACAAAAATTATGATATATGAGATTTTCAAAAAGCCAATATCGTATATCTGTACTTTCAAATAAATACTTCAACAATAACAGTAATAAATTCATTTAAGAAATTAAATCATTGGAGTAAGAATTAAAATTTTTCCATGGTAAAAACTTTTTTAAAATAAAGATGTATCATTTGCACTTTCAGTGTGACTTTTGTCTAGCATCATGACTTAATTATATTGGTCCCTATAAATTCGCTTTATAGATGCCAGTTCTTTAATCTACGTATTACCAAATAGTAACATTCTCTGGTCGCCATGTCCACTTTAGAATATAAAGTATGTCTTTAAAAAAAGAGAGAGAGAAAGGAACTTCTCAATCTGTATTGCAACATTCCTGCATCTATAAGTAAATAACCAGTTTAATTAGGAACTAAAATTCTTTGATATTAGGTTGAAAAGATAACTGAAAATTAATTTGAATATAGAATTGCAGATAATATAAAAAAATATTAATAACAAATTTGTATATATATTAACAATTTGGTTTATAAATTAAGATAATTAAATGGAACAACTCTTTCAAGGCATTGATTATTTTGAAAACCATAAAATTTCTTATAAAAATGAAAAACTACTGATTTTTTGCCCTGATCTCGAGTGTACAATGGAAAGAGGATATTATTCGACAATTGTGCAGAAGAGAGGGAAATTTGATAACCATAAGATTGTTTAGCATAAAAAAGAATATATAACAAATGCAAAGACCTATCTGAAGTTATTCATGAAACTGCTTTTGTAAAAATATCATACATCGGAAATTTTGAAATTAAAATTAATTAGAATAAACAGATATTCATAATTTGACATAAAATAATCTTAATATGCAATTTAATTTCATAAAAAAAATTTTTTTTGAAATTTTTATTTCACATTGAACATATAAAATATTATATAGATGCAGAAATGTTTTTAAAAACATTAATCAGTTCAAATGAGAAAACTAGTAGTCAGAACTATTTTCTGAAGTACATTACATTAAGTAGTTAAGTTTCCAAAACTATTTTTGGAACATAAGAAAACAAAAGCTGATCAATATTTAAGTACACATATTGAAGTGAAAACAAGGTTAAACTATGGCATGGAAAAATATAAAAGTAAAAAATAATAATTGTGCTAAGAAACATTATGATAGTCTGCAGAGATGTGGCATATGATAAAATGTCCATGATAGCAAACTTGTAAAATTTACATTTGTACAAACTTTTAAATATCAGTTAAAATTTCAAAAAACGTTAATGTTTGAAACTTTGATGTTGTCATGTATGAACAGAAGCTAAATAATCCCTATCATCTGAATTGGCTGGCTTTGGGTTGTTGGAAAGAGACCACATTAACTCTTCCGCAGTAAGTGGGGCCATTGCAACATTGGGCGGAGAAAGAGGGGTGTAGTCATAGTCATATAATGTCAAATCTACATCCCAAAAATTTCGTCCTCACTACTAGAAGGTGAAGATCCTGATGCTGGACTTGTATTCCCTGATAGAGAATTTGCATTTGGGCTTGAGGATGAACTAGCTGAATAAACATTCAGACAATTTAAATAACTTTCAACTCCTGTTACAGCTGGCATAAGTGTATGAAGTGATGTATCTGAAGCAGCATCGTCAGAAAAAGTACAATCACTACAACCATTAGAAGCATCAAAATTTTTACTTTTAAGTACTGAGCTCCAGTTCAGACTAGGTAACCTATCATGATCTTCAGTCCATAAGGCCACAGGTTCTACACGATCATAAGCAGTGCGTACGAAAGGGGTAGCTCTAGGACTATCTTCAATATCCATTGAGCACCTGTATTGTTCAGAAGAATAACTTGCTGAAGAAGTAGTTGCATAGTCACTATGTGTCATAGGTATCACAGCAGGCGTTGGAGGTCGATCAACACCAGAAACATTTGGATAGCCAGAAAAGATATCAAGGTTTGTATTTGGAGGAGGATCCAAATTAGATACCTGATTATTTGGATTATTCACAATTGACCATATTGGAAAATTTGATTCACGGGTCAGACCATTTACTTGAATGCCATCCCTCTCCATATCTTTTCGAATACTACGAACTACATTGGTCAATAAAACTTGGCGCAGAAAACTTGGGTTCTTCTCATTTTCAGTCTTTTTTAACTTGTCGTATGTTTTTTCTAACAATTTCTGTCTTTCCTGAACATACTCGGAAGAATGCCGAACCGGTTGAGGCGGGTCTTCATCTTCGGAATCTTCAGGGTGCTTGCGCTTGAGGCCTCTAGGATGGGAGAGGTAAGAAGACATGGCTCCTACATGAATGCTGGAACTCTATAAAAGAAAACATAAAATGAAATTTTATTTCAACAAGTTGACCAACATAATACAAAAAAAAAAAAAAAATTATCTACAGCACACATTTGCTAATCATATTCATCTAGAATACAGACAAAACGTTTTGAAATTTCCATAAGTATTTTTGAATTAATGGCAAGAGTATTTTTCTCCTCTAAAAAAAAAAGTTACGAGTTTTTCTAACAGAATATTAATTATATAGTTACAATTGTGTCCACAGATAAATGAAAATTTTGCTCCACCAAAGGAGAGAAATGTCTTGGAAGTATAGAAGTTTTTACAAAGTAGTAATAACTACTGTACATTTATTTTTCTGTTTAATAAAAATTAATCTATTATTTCTAAAGATTTTACATCAAAACAGAACAATTTTTTAAAACTAAAAATAAAATCCAAAATAAAAATTGAGAAAATATGTCCAGGCAACAAATAAAATTTGTGGTAAAAAAAAAATATCATTTGTGTATTGAATATACAAAATATATTCTTTTCATTTAGTGATTTAAATAATTTTTATAATACTAACAAGAAAATTTCTTCGAAGGGGAAAAAATAATTTGATGAATTTTTAATTATATCAACCCTCCCATTGTGCAACTATATATATGATAGTCCATACATAAACTTATCTACAATGCATTAAAATTAATTTATACAAATACTCATATTAAAAAATTCACGAAATATCGCAAACAAGAGTTTAAATCAGTGATTCCCAAAGTGGTCTATGATGATTTGCAAGGGGTCTGCGTCAGTGAAAAAATAATTTAGGGGTCCATGAGGTGCAAATGGGGGTCTATGATAGAGGCTGTCATTAAACCACACCGTGACTTCAATTTTTAAAGAAAATGTAATCAAGGGGAAACTAGATTTTATTTATTTAACAGATTTATGTGCTAAATTTAATAAGGTGAACTTGCACAATTACAAGGTGAAAGCACATATATAATTAAAAACAAGGATCATCATTTCACAGCTTTTCTTGCCAGAATTAAGCTAAAGGAGTATAATATTGGACAACGTAAATTTTCTCAGTTTCTCATTTTGTCACAGACATTCTGCCAGGAAAATGTTTTTTGAACTTACCTTCATTTAAATGCCCTCTATTCAGATTTTAAATCTAGATTTGAGAATGCTTTAACTGTGGTAGACACACAAAAAAAATGACTGGACACTATTAACCAAAGAAATGTATGGTTAAACTCGACAAGATTGATGCCAAATGTTTAAAATTTGTTATTGAAGCGCCAGATTCATTTTGTTTGTAGCTCAATTGTTTTATCTATTGTTAAATTTAAAATTAATTAACATGTAAACACTATACTTCACTACAGTTAAAAATTTTGATCTTTTGAAGTAAATAGCTCTGTACCAGCTGTCAAAAAGACATTTAAGTTGATCATTATGCACAAATTTAATATTAGGTAAGCAGGGGTCTACCCAAAGTCGAAAACATGGCAAGGGGTCTATGAGTCAGAAAAGTTTGGGAACCTCTGGTTTAAACTATCCTCTTCTTCCAATTAAAATATTTGAAAACCACATGACAAAGAAAAACAATATGGTCTTAGATTTTGTTAAAAAATTCCTCATATTATTGTAACTTTTTAATTCAACAATAAAGAAATAAACGAAGATTGCAGATTTAAAGGCAAAGTTGTCCATCAATTCTTTAAATGAAAAAAAAAAAGTCGCGGAAGAAATATGTTTAAGAAATATTACAAATCTTTTTCTACATTATTTAGCAATATGCATAATTTCCCTGTCAGGTAAACAAAATAAACTGATAAAATATTTTTAAAACTAATTCAGTAGAATGCAACTAAACTAATTCAGTGTAAACTACACTGAACAGAGAGATGATAATTTAAAATAATTTCCCCAAAATAAAAATAATAATAATAAAAAATTCTTAACTCATTTTTTAAACTAAGAAATACCTACCATAATTTTTGAAGTTAAATGAAATTAAGATTATCAAACGGGAAATTTTGTTTCTATAATTGTTTGAAGGGCACTAACATTCGTTTTTACAACAAGAAAAAAAAAAAATCATATTACAGTTAAAGTCCATTAAATTTATGGCATTCATCAACACGTGGTTGTATTTAAAATAGACTAAACCGCGTTGGTCGGAAATAGTTCAACCAACAAATCCCAAAACGTACTGCCAGTTGAAAAATTTAAATACTAGTAGA
>BMAO01025260.1:0-23595 GCA_019973975.1 Trichonephila clavata
TTTCAATCTTTTTCTTTCTTTATTTTATCTAAAAATGTATTTAAGATACACATCAATTCCTTTTTTCTTATATATATATACTCAGCTATTTTTCTTGCATATAAATTCTTCCTTGTTATATTGAATGTGTATAAAAGCTACATTAATTAAAGATCAATAAGAATAAAAGCTTTTGTAGGTTTTCTTGATCTGTGATAACTAGGAGGACAAAAAAAGGAGAAAAATGTAAGCTTGAAAAACTTTTGATGCTTGATATTTTTTTCAAATAACTCTTGGTCCTTCCCTAGAAAAGTGACATAACAGAACGGACGAAGTAACACCTGTCTTTAAAAGCTTTTGAGTGTTACATTTTTAACTAATACTGTCAACTGCTGAAAACGAGTGAAAGAGAAAATTCTTTCAGTGAATTCTAAGCAAAAAAGAAAAGGACTCCGAACAAAAAACGGCTTTGTCCTGAATCTTCAAAATATCCTGTCAAAGGCGCTTCTTCTTTTTCTCTCTCTCAAATATAAAACTGCAAATTCCCACCATTTTATTCTTCGATTTTTAATCTTGATGAATCTCCAGAAAAGGTAAAACAAGTGAACTTCTCAATAATTGTTCTGAAGTAGACAATGTTAAAATTGTTATAATATTGATTTTTTTTTTTAATTTTGGAAATTTTTTCCATACATTTATTTCTCAATTGCTTTGTATGGCAACGACTGCTGGACATCAAATAAATCTAAAAAACATAAAGCTGCTGTTTTTTTAGAGAAAAATACTTCGAAAGATCTTGAGTGCATTTAAGCAAAATTACGTTTATAGAGGGCATTATAATTACGAAATTTACAGCATATTTAAAGAGCCGGATATTGTCAATGTTATAAAGGCTAGCCGCATTAGATGGCTTCGACACCTTTTTAGATATGAGGATTCAGCCTATGGTGACTTTCAAAAATTGAAGGTACACGAGAAAGAGGAAGCCCCCCCCCCACCAGGTGGTTGATTCAGTTGAGAGAGATCTTAGGGATCTGGGAATCAACCATAGACAATCTATCACTCCAAAAAGAGTCAGATGAAGGTGGCTCACGGATACAGCCATATAGTGCCCCTGATGAAGAAGAAACTTTTATTTCAGCATGCATCGAGATATATATAATTTTGTTTCCATTTTTACGAAATTATGTCTGTTCATTTGGAGTTCCAAACTTCACTTACGACCTTCGGGTAGTGATAAAAAGCTAATGATAAAAAATACAAACTATTCATTTATAAAATTCATATAGGCGATAACAATTGTCTAGTCTTAAAAATTATTTTAAAAATTACTTCTGAATTGGATTCATCTCTCATAAGAACTATCAGATACATCGCAAGGTTAGTTCTTTTATATTTTAACTAGATGGTATACTCTTTGCATGGGTAAATTGAAAAATTAAACAGTACAGATTGAAGGACGAAGAAGTTTTTAATGAGTTAATTTTACGTGAATTGCAAATTAAACAAAAAAACTTTTGCATATTTCAGCTGAACAAAATTCATATTTATTAAATTTTAAGTTTGTAGGTCTAATAGCTGATAAAAAGGATTTTTTTTATTTATAACTCTCTTGTGGGTCAATTTTTGAGAACACCTTCCTAAGCTGATACCTGATCAGCAAAAGTAACACATTGTTACAAATTTTGTGTAATGAATGCTTAAAATGATGTAAATAACTTATATTTGGATGTACGATACGCTAATATTACTTTCTGTTGTATTTATATATATTTTATGTTAAAATTGGAATATTCGCAAGCAAGCTCGTTACTTACATTACATCGCGATTTAATGGAAACATAGCGAAATGTTGACAACATTTTCCGTGACCATGTTGGCAATTTGGCGATTGATTTAACTGTGCAGAAGTTGATATACTGTAGTGCCATCTGGTGAAGAGCTGCAGCGAAGAGGATAACACAAAAACCTTTTCCACAAAAAAAAGATACATATAACTGCCAATTTTCATAGTGATTGGTTGAACGGCGTTGGAGTGAAGTGAGGTCATTTATATAAAAATCCGTTTATATATATAGATATGTTAATTTTAATTAAATATTCAAAATAATATAAGTTTTTTAAGTATATAAAACAAAGGTAGTCAGTTAAAGTGCAAACAAATCTTGTTGCTCTAAAGCATTGGTATCCAAAGTGGTTCTAGGGTCCTTGTGACTGCTGAGTGAAAGTTAAAATTATAATTTGAGGATTCGTGGACAACGTTAGGGGATCCACGTCAGGTTTAATATAAAGTAAAATATTTGTAAACCATTTTCACTATTATGTAAGATAAAATATGAGTGTGTGATTTTAACTTTCGTAATAATATTATGTGTTAAAAAAATTTAGAGAAAAATTATAGAAAGATATATAAAATACAAGTAATGACAAGCGTGAGTGAATATTATCGTAACACTATTCAGCTATACTCGTGGACTTTTGGCGATTGACCTCGTAATTTTGAACCAAGGTTAAGTGACAAGGACACGATACCTGAGTTGGTACGTTTGAGCCTCGACATATTTAACGTGCATCCTCCTCCTTTGCACGGTGGGTCTTCAGTGTTAATGTGTTCAAACTCAAGATATGCCGGCCACGAGACCTTTACCTTGACCACTAGGCTAACGCGGCCACGTAATGGAAGTTGGATCGATCTCGGGTGCACCCGTGTGTAACAATATAAATAGGAAAAAAATATCTCTACGTGCAACAACTTGTCTAAAATTTGACATTATAAAAAAGTTGAGCTTCTAATCAACAGTTTAGTTTTTTTGTTTTTTTGCATGATCCCGATATGGGAAGTGAGTACGATAAATTTTTCTAGGTTTTGGACGGGGGGCAATATTATTCTTTTAATTTTTATGAAGATAACCATCTAATTGAAAAAAAACTATTTTAATATTTTAATACACAAATTTATACTAGTAGGTTTCAAAAGTTCCCGAGCTAAGCCTATAGTGTGGTAAATTTTTGTAGTAGAGCGACTACTGTAACATTTCTGTGTTATTGCATTCTTCCCCTTTCCTAAAAAAAAATTTTGTTCCAAATCACGTAGTCTGTGGATCCCCACGGCGTCGTATTTTGTAGGTGCATGTATTTAGTCGTCGGTGTGGTTGGAAAAACTTGCGTTTGTTGAGCGGACAATGGATATTAATTTTTGTGTTCGTTTGTGAAAAAGTGCTTTGGAGACTTTCGAAATTTTGAAGCTGGTGTAAGGCAGGGATACATTATCGCAAATGCAAGCTTTTGAGTGGCATCGACATTTCAGTGAGGGCAGGGAAAACGTTCTAGACGTCCACAGACTTCTCACACCGTGAAAAACTTCGAAAGTTTTCTACGGGTTTACGTAAGAAAAGGCTTCAAACAATAGCAGAATCAGTTCAGATATCTTCGCCACACATGTCAATGGATACTGACTAAGAATCTTAACATGCTTAGAGTGTGACAACATATCGTTCCCCACATGTTAAACGAAGACCAGTCTGCAGAAGTTAAAAATGCATCTCAGGCTGCATTAAAGGACATGGATTTCAGAAATGCTTTGATGACCTTTATAAGTCACGGCAAAAGTGTGTTGTCACTCAAGGGTCTTATTTCGAAGAAGGCCCGGGAACTTTTGAATCCTACTACGCAATTTGAATAAATATTACATCAGATATCACAATATTTTATTAATGTTTTATTTTTACGTCAATATTTACCTTTCAGAGCATCAAAGTTAAATTTTTAATTTTTCAAGTTTGAATTTAAAAAAAGAGTTATTTTTGGGGGTTTCATGGTCAAATTTTTCGTATAAAAAGGGGCCAATGGGCCCATTAAGTTTGGTAATCACTGTTCTAATATAAACAGGTCGCACACACATAGAAAAAAATACGCACCACATTGAATAGAAAAAGATCCTGATTTAAGTATCACTGCATTTCATTCACTTCTTAATTAATCGTATGATATAAAACATCGAGCTTGCTAAGTAAAAAAAAAAATGGAAAAATCAAGTTTACATATCGGTGCTACTCGATTTTTTTCTTTTGAAAAACTACTCGATAACAGTGCTTAACTTAATGCTTCATATTGTCAAAACTAAAAGAATAATGCAATTATTAATTGTTTCAGAGATTGTATCAGTTAGAAAAAAAAGCATTTTTTTACTTCTTGTGTATGGCTGAAATATTTTTTGAGTATTCGAAATATTTATATTTAGACAGAATAATTATTATTCTCCAAAGAAGCTCTCATTTGCTTACTCTTTTTATACAAATAATTTAATATTTGCTGTTTTTTATTGTGTGCCGTTTATAAAATGATATTTTTTTTTAAAAAGCTAAAAGAATTTTCCTTATGGATTGCTTAACTCAAAAAGTACTTCACAGATTTTTATCAAATTAGTATGTACGCAAATTGACGTAACACAAAAAAAATCCTCCTCGTATGTGGTTTTTGTTCATAAGTTCATCAGGGGATGAAAGTCTAAAAGAGAGGTTAAAAGATGGAACAAAGAAATGGGTTTGTAGAAAATATGGTCTCCTGTTACAATTACACAATCTCCACGACATAAATTCATTCTGAGATGGAGGCAGCTTATGAATTCCTCAACCAATTTGTCTCTCTTCACCACAAAATTGATGTTTTCAGACTCTGAATGGCTCTAAGAGGAAAACGGAGAGTTGTAATTAACTTTATAAGGAAGTCCCAAGTATGTCCTTTAGGGTTAAATCGCGAAAATCTGCTTGGCCGATCTCTATGGAAAATATCCTCTTCTTTTTGAAAAAATTCGTTAACTGATTCTCCCAATTGGACTAACCTTATCATAGATTAAAATGAAATAAGAATCAAACTGAGCCCTCAAAAAGCGAACACAAACTCCATTTCATCCGTAGAACTCGTAGCAATCCCATTATTTGTTAAAGACATGGAGTTACACGCTCACCTAACTTGGTTCTTACCAAGTTCATCAAACATCTGCTTCCATGCCAGTCCCTTCCTTAATGTTGTGGTAGATATAGTGAGTCCCTGGCCACTCCATTTAAACCAGGTACCTTCTGAATTGATACTCGAGATATCATTCAGTTTAAGGTAATTAGAGGATTAACGGTTAGGTTGAATTTGAAATCATCAATAAATAGAAAGGTTCTTACTAATCTTTGTTTATTGTTGATATTTTATACACCATACTTGTAGTGAACCTCCTTTCGCGTTGGTGTCAGGGTTTGCTCTTGAACACCACGTGATGTTCAGTCCCTTTTTCAGGAACACTGATGGTTTAAATGTCCTCTCTATTTTAATCTAACAATAACACGTTCCATTGCCATCCTCTCTTTTCTCTCTCACTCGCGAACTCAGTTCACTTGATTTTGAAAAGTAGTTCCATTTGGCATAAATCACAGTTCCTTAACTGAAAAGAGTTCTCCCATAAAACAATGTATAATTCTAATAATCCTATAATCCTGAGAAGTACTTTCCCTTTAGTATTAGTAGAAGGCCATGAATATATTCATTACATGATAAACAGACCCTTCTATAAACATAAGAGACAGACATACATCCCTCATGTAGTTTTCTGTGACCAGTAACCGTAAAACTTTTGTTTCTACACCCGAATGAAGATCAAAAGTCTATGAGAAGTAGTTACATCTGGAAAAAAAACAATCTTGCCAAGCCTCCTCTTAGCTGAACAATATAAATCTTTACTTGTCTCCAAGGTTCTTGATTGACCTTTTTCATGCCTTTTATTTGTTCTTTTTAATCTATTTTCGTCAGTTTTTCACACAAAATTTGCATTATAGTTACCAATATGAGCTCTGTCTGAAGTCTCCGTCAATAGTCAAAATTATTGCGTTGATAGTTACTCAGTTTAACAGTCATTTTTATAAAGTTTAGGAATAGTTTAAAAAACACCGGGAAGATCTTCAAGGTATTCAAACAAAAAGGGCAGAAATTGCTTCACGAGTACGCTTACGCAATCGTTCCAAAAAATTACTTCTTTGTTTGGAAGGATTGGTTTTATCTCTTTTCTTCAGTTCTTTTTTAAAATTTGACTGTATATGAAAATTTCCTTAATTTTGAACATTAATATGCTTTAGGAAAAAATTTAATGCTTATTGGAAATATACTTAGGGGAGTTTGGGAATCTAGATTGCAAATCTCCGTCTCAAAATACACTATTCCATACTTTTTTGAATTTCATTGATTTATGTGAAGATTCAGATTCAGAATGATTACCACAAGAAGAGTACTTATAGAAGAGGTTATATCACTCTACGAATCTGGTCACGCATAATTCTGCAATGAATTCAACATATTTAAATATATAAAGGAAGTATCTGGAGTCAAATGAATATACTCCGTAATTAATAATATAACTTATTGGTTTATTTTTGATTCAAAAATGAGAGGATAAAATATTCATTCTCTCATCAATTACTTCACCAGTTCATTTGAAAATTTGTCTCCCATCTATATTTTAAGTGAACGAACTTGAATTTTTGCAATCTTTTTACCAGCTTCAATTTACTTACTTCTCCCAGCGTAGCTCCACACGCAACTGCTATCTACGAATGTCAACAACTGCGTGTTGAACTACCGATCTTCAATTCATTTAACTTCACTCTACTATCTCTTCACTTTACTTAACTCCCTTAACGCGTGAAACCCGAACTTATATAATATGTCTCATTTGCATAAATCACGCTTTGGCTAACGGGGGAGATTGGTTAAAATAAATAAAATACTTTAAAGAATATAGAGAAAGTTAGTGGAAGACCGTATAGATCCGTCACAACTTTAAAAAAAATGAGCTACGTTTTTGCCTGGAAATGAGCTCTAAATTTATTTGAATTCCTTTAATTATTGCCAAAAACAATAGCAATTATTGAAAAAATATTTTTAAGAAATATCATCGCAATACTTGTTTCGAAACGTCATAATAGCGAAGTAAATTATTGTAATTTTTTAAACTTTAACAGGTTTCAAATATAAACAAAAATAAATAAACAAATAAAAATAAAGTAATTAAAATATTTTAAAGTATTTAACCTTTCTTTAATTCATTGAAACATTAACGCTTCCCTTGTTCGAGGTGACATTGATTTCTACTTGTGCTGAATTCACTTTCTAGAACGGAGGTGAGCAAATAACGGCACGCAAAGAGCTTTTTTTTTCAAACTCGCATAGATAGTCAGAGAAAAAATATAAAGAAAATGTTTCCTACATATGGATCGACACATATTTGTGGGTAGTTTCTCTTTCATGGAGATCGACAAGAGTACATGCAGATGCTAGTTCATCAACCAATTTCACTCGTGATTTCAAAAAATTCGTAGAAAAGTGGGATCGAGTACATTTGTTTTATTAAACCGATTCTAAAATTAAATATTCTGACACCTGTAGATGATATGAAATTCACGCGATATATAAACTGAATAAAATTGCCACTATTTTAATCAATTGCCACTATTTTATTCTCAATTCCAACTATTAGCTCACTCTCTCCTTATATATGTATATACACTCACTTCCAAAAGTTAAGCACGGAGAGGAAAATAGTAATTTCCGGAAGCCAATCAGAATTGCAGAGAATAAAATTCGCTTCAGAGGTAGACGGAAGTATGCAAATATGTTAGGTAACAGCCAATCGTGCTTTCATGTCAAGAAATATGCAAAAAGGGCAGTCTTATAAGAAGCCAGCTTTATGAAGGGTTGCAGAAATTGATTTTAAGTGCTGATAGAAGGTGTTTAAAACTTTCGTACAATTTGTTTTCAAGACATACGTGTTTCTATGACTTCCAGAAAACGAATGGAAGATTCTGAGCGCTGGCGTGCTGTGGGGAGCATTGAAGCAGGACAGGCAATCACAGATGTTGCTCTTTTCTTCGGCGTTCATCATTCTGTAATTTTACGTTTATGGAAATAATTCCAAACCACACAGACAGTTGTCCGAAGGCCCATAGGCGGTCGCCCAAGGGTAACAACCCCGCGAAAGATCGATATATTGCTATTGTAGCCAAGCGGAATCGCAGAGCGACCTCCCCACGTGGGACTCCTATGGTTACAGCGTCCATTGGTAAGGCTATATCTGCAGCTACTGTACGCCGAAGATTACATATGTATGGACTGTATGCCCGGGTACCTCGAGTTTGTGTTCCTCTATCAGTCCAATCAAGAGGGGCACCATTAAAATGGTGCCGGGAACTTGGCAATTGGACTGTGTCTGACTGGGGCAATGTCATGTTTACTGTTGAGTCAGTATTTGCTCTGGAGCAAGATGACAAGTGTATAAGGATATGACGTAAACAAGGAACACGCAATCAGCCCCAAAACATCACCGAACATCGTGCATTCCGAGGCGGAAGCATTATAGTGTGGGCAGGGATTTCATTAGGATACCGCATCGACCTGCACAACTTTAAATGGGGTTCTGTGACGGCTGTCCGGTATCGAGATGAATTCCTAGAACCCATTGTGAGATTGTACGCTGCAGCAGTTGGCCCTACTTTTGTTTTAATGGATGAAAACGCACCTCCCCATAGAGCTGACATCGTCGATGACTACCTGGAGAGTATAGGGATTGCCCGTATGGCGTGACCAGCATATTCGCTCGACCTTAATTCCATTGAAAATCTTTGGGATGCTTTCGGCACTGCTGTATCTTTACGTTTCCCACCTCCAGCCACTCTTATTGAGCTTGAAACTGCTCTACAAGAAGAATGGCGATTGCTTAATTCTGCGGTGGTTGACCACCTAATTGAAACCATGGTCAGAAGGTGTAAGCTTTGCATACAGATGAGGGGGGATCACATACCCTGTTAATGTCCTTTTTTTCCATTTTATGCTGTTTATTTTCGCTTTATACATAATTCTGTTTAAGTCTCCAGTATGACATTATCTGATAACTTACAAAAATTTAATATCTTTTTCATTTCTGTATATAATTATTGATTTTGTTTTATGTATAAATATATATGATACTTTACTGCCAAATTTTGTGTCAATCAAAGCAGTATTTGTTGATTTTTTTGCATTTTACATCTTCGTGCTTAACTTTTGGAAGTGAGTGTATCTTGTTCAAATTTTCAATCGTTTATAATATACTTTCTATTCATTCAATCAAGTTCAAATAAATTTTTTTAAACTTGTAGTGGATGACACTTGATGTTAATACAGTTTTTCAAATATTAATTCATTAATTATCGGTTAATTAATTGAATTAATTACCGGTTTTCGACTTCAGCTTAGATTCGTCTCCATTGATGTAACTGATAAAACAATGACAAAAGTTGGCGTCGAAACCCGATTTTTCAGCCACACTAGCCAAACCATTATATATATAACAATGCACACCTGGTTTGGCTAGTGTGATTGAAAAACCGGTTTTTTTTCGACGCCAACTTTTGTCATTGTTATATGTATATATATATATATATATATCTTGTTCAAGTTTTCAATCGTTAATACAATACTTTCTATTCATCCATTTGAAATAGGAATTGAATTAAAAAAATTATATTACTTTTTTAACTTATATTTATTAATTTTATAGCACAATTTATACCTTTTGTGAGCTGCAAAGTTAACTAATGAATGCAACTATTTTGTAAAGTTTCGGCACTCCGGTATCCACGAATTTCTCGAGCCAAAATAATTGCCCATTCCTGTGCTGTATCAGGATTTTGCGTTCCCTGTCGAGTCTTCAGTAGCCCTAGGTACAACTGAACAGAAACAATGCTAGCCATAATTTGTGACCATGACCACTCGGCTACAGTCGTCCGATTTTATAAAAGAAAAAAATATGACGCTCATAATAAGGACTTTAAATGACATTCACGGGATCTCAAATTGTAACATATTAAATTTTATTTCTTTGAATTCAAATAGTCTAGACAGATCTGTTGATTTTATATCATATTTTTCCAAGATTAACTAGAAAAAATGTTTCAGCGTCTCAAATTGATCAGTTAATTTTATTTCACTTAAACAAAGTAAAATTTGCTTAAAGGAATAATATAACTAAAATTAAATTCCAAGATATTTTTCCCGTGATGTACATTAGAGTAAATAAATTTACCCTAAAATTAATTTGATTCTTTTTTAAACAGCAAACATCCATTTTTAAAATATGTTGAAGACTGTTCACATACATTCTTTATTTAAGTAAGAACTTAAAACCTTTCAAGGATAATATTTTGAAGCGGAAGAGAAAATGTGTTTCGACCTTTTTCTTTATTCAAAAATTATCGCATGGAAACTTTTCTGTAAATATTTGTTCAAACAGATTTAAGAAGGTTAAATAAACTATTCACACCCTAGATGTTAAATTCATGTTAAATACATAATAAAGGCTAATTTATAATGGACTTAGTAAATTTTATTTGAAATATTTCAGACTTTTAATCTTTGTGCCTCCTCTTTCATTTCATTCTACTTAAATTTTTCTTTATTCTTCTTTGTTTACAAATGACTAGACTTCCATTATAGTACTTTTTTACGCTTTTTGATTCCGATTAAATCCAAAATTTATTTCCCAACAGACTAAATTAAATATTTGACTAAAAATTTACATTTTAAATAAAGATTTCTCAGATAACTTTTACAATAGTTAAACAAGTACATGAGTTGAAAAATTAGATTTTTTTTTATTTTATTATGAGAATAAAAAAGGTAATGTACGGTAAATATTTACGCTTGAAAAATAATTGAAAGATATAAATGCTTATACAGAGAGGTTCATAAAGTAGTATACAGTTTCAATGCACAAAATTCAAGAACAATTTATGATATTCTATGTTACTTGTAACAGAACTGCATGATATTATTTACAGTTTTGTTAGAGACAGTCGCAGATGTTCTATGCATGAATCCTTAGTCCAATGATACTCATTGATCCAGTAATTCATTTCTGCCCAAACACGCGTTAAGATATCTGAATCAAGTCCATCGATAGCGATTGTGATATGCTGCTTCAGCTCCGATAGATCAAGAAGAAGGGAGGACGAATACCTTGTCCTTTATGTAGCTCCACTGGAACAAATCAAAAACTGTTAGGTCAGGACTTCTGAACGGGAATCGGGTAAATGGCATGTTGCAATCGAAAATATAATGATATGTTAATTAATTATATAACATAAAATTATATAACATATGTCACAAATTAACACAATTTATTGACATATATCGAAAATATATGCTTCCATTGCAGTTTTGACGTCATTATGATGCAGATGCATATCCTTTACAGTAAATTCTTTATGAAATGATTCATGTTTTGTTTATCATTAAAGGAATTAAGAAACTAGTAGTTATAGGACATTTGAAATATTATACATCATAATTTTAATGATTTTTAAATTTGAGTTTTTAAGGAATTAGATTTAAGCTTCTGTAACTGAATGCTGAGTATTCTAAAAAACAAGAAATATTTATAGTAAAATTCCATTTCTAAGAATATCTCAAGTTTATTTGTGTATTGGAATACTCGTAGAAAATTAAAGTTGGCTTTATACCATATCCTAATGGATATTTGTTGTATTTTTTTTTAAATGTCATCGGTATTCACACACACAGATATCAGTAAGCTACGCACCAAGTTGTTGTTGACATTCGCCAAGTTGGACGATTACATTTATTCATTTATTTTGGGATATTGAGCAACAAAGGCATTTTAACATGTTTACTTTGATTTTTAACTTCTGTGGTTCTGTGGTTGTCATTATTATTTTATTCATTAAAATTTATTCTTTTATATTTATTATTATTATTATTTTAATTTTTTTCTGTAAATTTGTTTTTGTGATTTATTTGTTTTTACTATTTGTTATATATTATTCATTGTTACACATATTATTTTACTTTTTTATTATTATTATACTATTGATATTATTAAATTGTTGTTGGTTTATATTATTGTCGTTATCAAAATTAATTTCAAACGATTTGAACTCGATTTTTTTCACTAACTTGTACATTTCCAAACTTGGCGTTGTCTGGATAGCAACTTTCGTATTTTGTCATTTATTCGAAAATAAACACTTCGAACATTATTGGTGAGTATTAAAATATTTTTAGAAAGAATATTTTAAGCTAAGCTTTTAATTTTTATGGTCAAAAAGGATTACCGAATTCGCACTTTCTGTCCGCATTGTTTTTGAATAATTTTTTAATCTTATTTTTAATTAAGATTTTGCTTACTTCAGCCTTTATGAAGTGTGATAAGTGTAACAGCAAAATAAAAAAATAGCACGTTTCCCGCATGTGATGATTTTCAATATTTGTATAGTGTCCAGTATCATATAGTACTATATAGATCGCATTAGGTTTTCGGTTATCCGAACAATCGCGTATCCGAACGGTGTCCGGTCCCAATTGATTCGGATAAACGACGTTCTACTGTATTGGTCAAATCTAAAAATAATCAAATAGCCTGATATTTTTCTTCTTTTAGTAAAATTTAGAAAAAACCGCGTAGCTTTCACCGAAGAGATAAAACAGGCCTTCCTTCAGATTCAACGATGAAGAAGACAGAAGATGTTACCCAATTCCTATGTTAAGAAGATCCTGATGGTTCAGAAGAACTCATTCAAAGCTACCGGATGACTCGAATGTTATTCGGAGTAAGTTCCAGCCCATTTTTACTTGCTGAAACGATCAAGCATCACCTGAAAAGGTACGTAGAAAAATTTCCTGAAACTTGTGAAATGTTGCATAATTCCTAATATGTAGATGATCTAGCTAGTGGTAGAGAGAATGTAGAGCAAGCTCTAAAAACAAGTTTAGAAAGTGTCGAGATTTTTAAAGGTGCAAGTATGATTTTAAAAGAAAGTGGCAAACTATTTCACTAGAGTTGCGCGATCGTTGGAAAGAAATTGTATAAACATCGTCCAATCTGTTGAATCTAAAACACAGATTTCGGCTCCTTCTAAGATACTAGGAGTTGCGTAGAACCTCAAGATACTTTTTACTTCAACACTGCAAGTATAGTAAAATTTCTATTAAAAAAACACTAAACGATGTGTGTGTGCTTGTTGCAGGCTGTAATTCGTATTTTCGATCATGTTGGTTTCCTTAGTCCTTTTATTATTAGATTAAAGATATTAATAGAAGAACTGTGGTGTTTGGGTTTGGATTGGGACGAGTATTTTCCAAAGAGCCTAGACTCTATATGGAATGAATGTTTCGAGGAAGTTCCAAAATTAAATACTTTCAGCATATTTAAATTATGTCCTTCTAAACGAATTAACTAACATTCAGATGCATTGTTTTCGGACTCCTCTAAGAAAGCCTATGGTACAGTAATTCACCTCCGAATAGCGTTAAAAAAAGTAAAACATTTTTACTAATTTTGTAACTTCGAAGTGTAGAGTGGCCCCATTAAAAGCAATTTCGTGACCTAGACTAGAGCTAATGGGCGCTTTACTTTCAGCCAGATTGAGTGATAAAATCTCCAAAATTATAAACTGTATAACATCTCGTTATTTTTGGACTTATTCGTTGATTACTTACTTTTGGATCAAAGGATCTGCTGCTAGGTTTAAACATTTGCAAAAAATAGAATCCTAGAGATTCAAAAATTTACTGATACTAAAGAATGGCATCATTGCCTTGGGAAAGATAATCCCACCGATTTGTTATCTAATGTCTGCCTCCAAGTTACGAAATAGTGAGTTGTGTTAGCATGAATCCCCTGGTTAATACTGAGTGAGAGTTCCTTGTCAAAATTTTTGGATCTCTCCAAAGGGATAGACGTTGAGCAAATAGAAAAATATGAACTTCGCAAAGGAACTATGGAAAGCTCATTTACTGTAAAATCCCCTCCTGAGAATAATTTCATTTTGAAAGACATTCTTCATTTGATAAATTAGTTATAATCACTACATGGTGTTTAAGACTCGTCAATAATTGCAAAAATAATATTTCTAAAATAAAAGATTATTTTAATACAGCCGAACTGCGAAACACCACAGAGATGTTGGTAAAATGTGAGCAGCAATCTGAATTTAAATCTGAAATAGTGTTTATAGTGAAAATATCAGATTCCCAAAGATAGTAAGATTTTATCACTAAACCTATTCCTGGATAAGGATGGACTGTTGCGAGTTGGGGGAAGATTAAAATTTTCAAACCTTTCAGATTCTCAGAAACATCAAATGATCTTGCCAAAGGCACACCATTTAACAGATTTAATCATAAACTATTTCCATAAAATATATCTCTACAGTGAGACACTCAAACTACACTTTTTCTATTCCACCAATCTTATTGGATACTTTCTGGGGAAGATCATGGGATACCTGTAATAAATAGATGTTTGATTTGTTTTAAAACAAGAATCAGGACTGTTAACCAAATGATGGGTGACCTGCCCAGAGATCGAGTTGTACCATCTCGACCATTTGGAAAAGTGGGGCTAGACTTCGCAGGACCAATAATTACAGAACCTAACCTAAAAAGATCTAGAATAACTTTAAAATCCTATATTGCATTTTTCATATGTTTTTGTACCAATTTTGAAGTAGAGTCTAATTTAACTACGGACGGTTTATTTGCTAACCTTAGAAGATTCGTGTCCAGACGTTTGAAACCATCAACAACTTGGAGTGACAACGCTACTAACTTTAAAGGCGCTAAAATGTTTTAGATTCCCTATTAAAAATATGTTAATCTGATCCTGTGCAAAAATATAGTGTCAAAAAAGGTATAAAGTGGAAATTCATATCTCTGATCTCATCTCATTTCGGTGGATTATGGGATGCTAATATTAAATCAATGAAAAAAATTCTATTAAGAGTAACTAAAACCACTATTCTAACCTTTGAAGAGCTCACTACCCTTGTGGCGAAGCTCGAAGCTGTTTTAAACTCAAGACCGTTGTGTCCTCTTTCGGCAGATCCAGGCGATCTACAATCTCTGACGCCTGGTCATTTTTGGAGGGAACTCCACTTTTGGGAATACCAGAACCTAGTGAATTGTTAATTAACATTCCTTTATTTTCTAAATGTTCTCTAATTCAGTCTCTTAAGAATTGATTTTGGGAACGCTGGAGCAAGGAATTCCTGGGAGAACTTCAGGCTCGAAAGAAATGGAAGCTGCCTCAATCCAATCTGAAACTTGGTCAACTTGTGATGTTAAAGGAACCTAGCAAGATTTCCATGGAAAGGACCTTGGGTCGCATAGAAGGACTTCATCCTGGATTTGATGGATTAGTCAGAGTCATCCGTATCAGGACGTCCAGAGGCCTCTTCACCAGAAACGTCGCAAGCATCTGCCCACATCCATTCGAAAAAGATGCTGGACCATCGTCCACCGGGGGCGGGATGTTCCCGCTTGACAACACCAAAGAAAACATTTTGCTGAACTGTGCACTACTGCATGCGCAGATAATTAGCTTCTTAGAAATTAATTGCTTTTACGAGCTCTGTTCGTTCTTGATTGTGTATGATGCTTTTGTCTCGCGTTATCAAAAAAATTCTTTAAAATGAAGCAGTGCGTGTCGCGGGATAAATTATAGTTACTAAATTAGATCAAAATAAATAATATTGATAAATTAGATTCATACAAGCTGAACAACCGATGCAAAGAAAGAATTAGAATTTTAAAAAAAACTAGATACTAGAAGGAACCTTTTATTGACCCCACTTTAGAAGTAATAGCTCATATTAAAATTTACCTATTTAATAACATAAAGTGTAAATTGAATCAATTAGAATTTATATATTAATTTAAAATTTGATATTTTAAGACATTTATTTGAGAAGTAAAATTTTCCATGAATAAAAAACACAAGAGCATAGAAAAACAAGATATCTAATAAGAGAAGGGAACGACTAAGGAAATTCGTTTGGGGACGAGACTTTGTGTAATAGAAGTATTCCTATAGGGTGTACCTCAATATAATTGTGCCGAATGGCCAGTCAATGGATAAAATTACCTTCGAAATTCATGCTTAGCTTATATACAAGTTAATTCTCCCTTTCTTCAGCGTCACAGTGGCGTAGATGGCAGGATAACGGAATTAGTATACGATAGGTCAGGGTTCGAATCGCGTAATGTGTTAACTTGTTGTTTTAATTTCTTTTTGTTGTTTTTCTAAGGCAAATGCCTCTGACAAAGGGATAGAATAATAATTTTAAAAAATAAGTTAAAACTGTATATATACTATATTCAAAAAGTTGTCCATTATCCCCCAAAGATTGATTGATACAGTATTTATTCTTACAGCATCATTAATCACTTCTTATTTCTGTGATAAAGGATGGATCAAGCCCAATATTTTGGTTGCAACATTTTTTTGTAAAGGTTAATTTTAAATATTGCTTTCCTTACACGTACTTAAAAGACTACATGATAAAGCTCCAAGTCTAACTTTTGATGAAAAATGCCTTAAAGAATTGATCAATTTGTTTTTTATCTCCTACATCGAGGGTGAATAGAAAATAGTGTAATCAAAATGAAGCCCTATAAAAAGATTCTGAAATACGTCTAAAAATGAAGCATGTACTCGCGCGTATATAAATGACGACGACAATCTTCATATTTTTATCAGACAAGATTCAGTTACAATGTCATCCCATTTCGGTGTCATTGGCAATTAAAGAGTTTTTTTTTAACTTCTACAAGTAACAAAAGAAAACATCTTGAAAAATATGGCATTTAAATTATACTGCAAAACGGACGAATGTATAAATGTTGCCTTAAGTAAGAACGATTTTTTTCCGTCGAGTAATTGTTATACCTTTTGAACAAAACTAAGCCAATTACGATTTGCATCTAGGGAAAATAATATATTCCTTATAACATTGGTGATCACCCGAAGCCTAATGAACGATCATAATTACCTCCTTCAGGAAAGAAATGAAAAGCTTTTGCCTCGGACATGAGTGTCGAACTCCTATATAATGGGAGAAAACAAGGACGATGAGAAAAGTATTGCCTTCAGAGAAGAGGTGAAATATTTTTATGTAAGATAACATGTTTGTGTTAATGAATAAATTACGATCGCTATTATCGCCATGGCATTTGTCAATGTTAAAAAAAAAAAAAAATCTATAGTGAACCATATGGTGAACGACCATATGGTTTATAAAAAAAGACAAAGAAAGTATTAAGTTATTAGTGTATTCTTTTTAAATCAACCGAAAGAAAAGAACAATTGTGTATTTTTCGCCTTTATTATTTACAACTACTTCTTACATTAACAGAAAGAAAAATGATCACATAATTATCGTTGTCAATAACAAAAGAAAAAAAAGTTTCCATCTATAATCCATTTATCTACTTTCTATGTTCACGAAGAAAGGAAGGATCATTATTATCGCCTTCGGTAGAGTCAAGGAAAGCTTTCCCTGTGTTTGTTAACGAAGCCTACAGTAACTGAAAGAAAATATTTTTTACAATATATCACTCTTAAAAAATACTCTACTACTTGCAATGTAGGTAATTAATGAATGTGTTAAGGATTGTCATTTTTGCTTTGAAAAAGAATAATTTTTTTTGTGATATTTAGCATTACTTCTTCAATTACAAGAAGTTAATTGACATTTGCAATTATATATATCATCTTCAATAAAAGAACACATTTTTTTCTACTATATTCTGATAACAAACATGAAGTATTGTTAGCAGAACGATTGTAACACCTCATCAGGGGGAAGAAAATGCCATGCCTGAAATGTATTAATGAATATATTATGGATAATCTTTAGACTGAAGAGAATGTGTATTTGTGTTAAAAATTTCGCTTCCATCTATGATAGTATAGCTGTTTCTCCAAAACATATTTTCTTTTTTTAATCTTAAAAATATTTCGTATATTTTCAAGGGCAGCTTGATTTTATTTTAGAACAATTGAATAGAGATAGAATTAATCATTATACTAGAATATGATGTAATGCAAATAATCTTATGCAAATAAAAATTTTCTTTTTATGATGCCAAGAAAGTTTCATTATTTTTGTTTACGTATATTTATGGAACGCAATGGATTTTCCAGAATTTTTCAGACGAAGAGTATCTTCTTGGGATAACTCTAAAACGCCTATATAACTAAACTAATGAGAAG
Source organism: Trichonephila clavata (assembly GCA_019973975.1). Taxonomy (NCBI): domain Eukaryota; kingdom Metazoa; phylum Arthropoda; class Arachnida; order Araneae; family Nephilidae; genus Trichonephila; species Trichonephila clavata. Next base: position 18,065 of record BMAO01025260.1, read on the forward strand.
AAGAATAAATGCTGGTACTCGTAAAACATATTGTATCTGGTGCACATTCCTTCGTTTATTCATTTGTAACTTGTAAAATAACATATTTCTTTTTTGAATTAAATACAATTGTAAGATATTTTTTACTTCATTTCGTTTAATATATTATTCTTTATGTAAATTTTTTGAAGATTTTGCAGCATATTTTGGATTTATTCAATTTTAGAAAAAATGTATTAAGGTATCCGACTACCCTAAAATTGTAAATTTTAGCCAAAAATTGACATATTTTATAATTTTGTTTATAGATCATCTTATTAATTATATAAAAATTCCTAGTTTGTTATTTTCTATTTACAAGAACAAAAACTGCAGGTGTTTTAGTAAAATCAGTGTCACTACTTTAAACAAGATGCCATACTATAAAATACGTTTTACTCGGAATGTATTTTTTTGAAAATCCTCAAACAAAGACAACGATTGCTCAAAAATTTTTGAAAATAATTGCTTGATTTTTTTGTTTTTTTTTTGTTCTGTATAATATTAGAATTGTGCTAATCTTCAGATTTATCAACTACTGTTTTATTCCAAAACTTCCAGTCTCTTATGTAAATATATTCTCTGTTCCTTAAGTAATTTCATATAATAACTAAGAAAATGTGTGAAGTATCTCTTATCTTGAAAGTCATTTTAAAAATGAACAGCCAAATAACACATCAAAATTGAAAAGTTGTTCACAAACTTTTTGTACAAAATGGGCCCCGTTTATATAATTTTTTGTAAAATTTTTTCCCATATTTTCTTATTTCATTAATAATAATTTTTTTCTCTTCTTAATTTTAGCATATTTTTTAAATGTACTAAATAAATCGAAAAAAAACACAAAAAAATCCTCATATTTTTTTTAAAAAAAGTTGTCGCGCAAGTAGTCGGATACCTTAAGATTTTTTTTTAATAAATAAAAATTATGGGGAATAAAATTAATTATTGTTTAGGTAAAAAAACACGACTCAAATACAGAGAAAACATAAAGTAGTTTTTTTAACGTTGTATAATGCTAGAATATTGCAAGTCTGGATCATTGTATGTTGTTTTTAGGTAAGTTAAAAAAGCTTAAAAATATACCAATGCTTAAAAAGTTTAAAGCAAATCTCTCTTTGCTTATAATTTTCTCAATGAGCTGAAAATAAAGTAATCATGAATTTTGAATACTGTGTTTTATTTACAAAAAAAGTTTTCATAAATAATATTTTAGACCACTTCTTGTATTAGAGAGAAAAGTGAGGCAAGTAGAGAAAAATCTGGCCGTGTAAAAAAAAGTTTAACTATATAAACTTGCATTTAAAATGTAATTCACATTTTGTTACAAAATAAATAAGTACAATCATTATTATCACTTTCATCAAAAAAATGGAAGATTCCTTACACTGTATCTTGACAAATTAATTTACAATAAGAAAAGAACAACTATTTAATTACTGTCTTTAAGTACAAAAATTTTCTATTATCTATAACACGGATGACAAACCAGTGGCACGCGTGCCATTGATGGCATGCGATACAATATTTTTGGCTCGCCAGTGATCAAAATGATTTGCATTTTATTTCTAAGTTCACTATGATGTATTACAAATAAAGGCGAGTGATCGGTCACGGAGTGGTGGGCAGCACACTCGTCTGTTATTGTCTTGCCTTAGTTACATCGTAGACTACAATTGCTTATGATGTAAAGTTTGTCTAAGCATAGCACAGTCAATTTCATTGACACAACTGTATTTTAAAGTTTATCTGTGTTATATTACTATTTTAACTGTTATTTAACATGGGTAGTACAGCAAAAGAGAAAAAAGTGCAAGATAGTAAGTGTAACAGAGAATTTCAAATTTGGTGGACCGAGAAACATGGCATTATTAGTAAAGGCGACAAAGCGGTGCGTGTTTTATGTTCTGGATTAGTGGTATGCAGAATATCATCTGTAAAACGGTATTTTGAAACAAATCACAAACCCCCTTATCAAAATGTGAGCCACATAAAAAAACTTAGAAACCTTTTGGCAGATGACTCGAATTCAGCATGTATTCTACAAAAAGTAACATCTTACAATCCTAATACACGTTATTTGGCATCCAATCTGCAACAACAGAAGTCACACTAATGTTACTTTATAATTTAAATTACACTTATCATTAAAACATTTATAACTATACAGTGCAAAAGGTATTTTTTCGAGAAAAAAAAGTTTTCTGTTGTTAGTATTTACATATATAGTTTTATTACTTTCCCTATAATATATATCACAAGTCAAAACTATTTGACGGCACGTTTATACCTCACTAAACACTTCTTCAGAAAAAATGAAGCGTTTGTCCATAGAGATTCGCCACTCCTGACCTATAACTTATTTAATTTGTACATGGTATAGCTTAAGATGAGTTCTGGAATGATTTTAATCGCGGCCTTGGAAAAATTAGCTTTTTTCGATATTACTGGTGACTGTTTCTCATGTTCTAAAGGAATGCTCACAATAATACTCTTAAAAAAATGATGAAAATGAAGGCAAGGTTTTGACTTTGATAAAGTTCGAATTGTAGCGTACCGGGATTTCGGATTGTCGTATCGCAATATTGCTGCTCGCGTCGGTCGAGATCTAATAACTGTTAGCAGAACATGAAATCGATGGGTTCAGGACGGTATTACGGAACGCCGCGTGAATACAGATCTTTCGACATCCTTCGAGTCAGTGACTCGAAACGACATTTTTTACCTCGTTCAAAATCATCCAGGAAAAAAATAGGGCCCAAAGAAAGAAAAAAAATAACAAAATATCAACGTTTGAAGGTGGGAAATATAAATCAAAAGAGTTTTAAGTAAAACTAGTCATAGTTTATTTTGAAATGGCATATAAATCTTAAATTCATTTATCTCAAAACTATTTTCTTGTATATTTCTTAGTATTTCAAATGTGATATCTAAAGAACCAATAGAGATATTTTGAGTGAAATTTTACACAAATGTTATTAATAGTATTATCTAGAGGATGGACTACTAGTTAAGAAATTGAACAATTTTTTGTCTTTTTATAGTTGGATTTCCTTATAAAAGTATCGAAAATTTGAAGGAAATTCATGGGATGTAGCTTCGATTAGCTATAATTTTTTATTTAAAAAAAATAATTGAAATTTGTAGTCTAATCTCTAAAAATGTTTTTGAAAAACGTGCAGCAGCAATTTTTTTGTAAAATATAAATTATTTTTAAAAATAAAGCCTTTGAAAAAATTTCAAAATTTAATTAAAATTTCTTTAAAATTTTAAATTTTTGTAAATTGATATATATGTATTTTATTTCTAACTGTACTTTTTATCAGTGCATAAAAATAAAATTAAAAATGTAAAAATTTTAAGGATTTTTAGAAAATTAAAAATTAGGTCTCTGAACATAGTCGGATACCTTAAGGAAAGCATCGCCACTCTAGAAGGAAACATTTCGGCTGTAGATATGTTGATAGAAATATTCTAAGGCTTTAATCATGTGTGACCAAATTTCTTTCTTATGCAGTAATTCCTTTCCAATTTTTCAGCTTTGTTTCAACAAGCTATCAATTATTCTGTGTTTTTGTAGACTTAACATATAGCACAATTATAATTCGAAATCATATATTTATATTACTTTTTATTCATAGAGCATTTAAAACAGGGGTGTGAAGGCTATTGCCTTCACACCCCTGTTTTAAATGCGCTCTGTGTAAAAAGTAATATAAATATATGATTTATGGTATATGATATATGATAATATATATATATATGACTGAAAATTAAAATATACTTACAAATACCAAAAAGATATATATATATATCTCAAATTTTACTATTGAAAGTGTTACAAAAGGCCTTTTATTCATCAAAATAAACTACTAAAAATTACAAACTTTTATTTCTAGTATTCTTAATCCATATTTGATTGTTTATACCACAATCTAAATTAGTTTTTACAAAATTTTAAGGACAACATTCCTAACTTTTTGAGACATCATGTTTTAAGCAATATAATTTGACAAAAAATACATTCTTTATTAAAAATATTAAGAGTAATAAGTCTTATTATATAATAACAAATTCCGCATGTTTTAGTTTATTTAAAAATATAATATATTTTTAAATAAGTTATGAAGCAGAACATCTCTCTCTTCCAGAGTTTAAAACTCAGCAAATGAAGTCAATAACTAATTATGTAATTCCACAAATTTTGTTCCAATGTAGATACATTGATTTTCAATGCATAAATTCGAACAGATAACACATAAGAAGTATATACAAACAGATTTAATTTATATTTATTTATAATAAGATATTAGTTTATATAAATACATAAAGTTTATGCAATGTTAGCGTTTGTAACCTTTACAATTAATCCACGGAAACTGAGTTTCTTAGATTTAAAAATATATTACTGTTTTCTTAGTTATTATTATGAGTTATATAAGTAAAATGTAGTGCAGAAAATATTCCTTGAAATTTTTGTAGTGTGTGTGTGTGTGTGTGTGTGTGTGTGTGTGTGTGTGTGTGTGTGTGTGTGTGTGTGTGTGTGTGTGTGTGTTGTGTGTGTGTGTGTGTGTGTTGTGTGTGTGTGTGTGTGTGTGTTATAAGAGCTGTCCTTTTAATCAACAATGTTTATAATACTGCAATATCCACACACAGACATATATATAATATATATGTATATTATATATATATACATATATTCTATTATATTTTTATAATTTCTAATATATTTTTTCTCAATACCTATGTCTGGTTATATTAATATTTCATTTTTCTGCTTTTGTTTTAGTGATTATTGACAGCTATAATTCTAAATAAGCAGAGCATAAATAGAAGTCCAACCAGATAGTATAGGTAAGAAATATAACACATATTTATTTAAAATTTATTTTTTTAATATGTTTATTTGTAAACTAAGTAAAATTTTCCAATGAAAACAAAGTACACAAGAACATAGGAAAAAAAAAGAAATCAAGGATGACAATATATAAATGAAAGAAATAATACATTAACAATCTAATTTATTGTTGAGTATAACAACAATATTCTAGAACAAAATATTTCTAACAATTAGCATTTTGTTACAGTAATAAAGAAAATAATAACTATACAGTGATTATTAAAGGTGAAAATTCATTTATTGTCTTGCGTTTAAGTACTTTGTTGTGACTTAAAAGCTCTTTGCATTTTGAATTATTTGATAAGCAAAAAAACTTTTGCTACTACTATGGCAATCCATTTTATTTTAGTGATTGTCCTTCACTTATTGCAATGTGCATTATACGTTGCTTTTGGATTTGATATTCCATCTTTTTTTGAGATAATACTCTTTGAATTGGTCTTTGAAATCATCAAACACTCTACGGTGAGAAATCAGGCCATACCTCGTTCTGAAATCGAAACACCAGTCTCTTTTGATTCCCTTTCCTTGACTACTGTAAACTCTGGGATTCCTCTTGTACGTTCCGTCGTGATTTATCGTATTTGCCAGGCTCTAGAATGGAAGCCATACT